>JABJVR010008491.1:0-10601 GCA_025773905.1 Chitala chitala | reverse complement strand
TAAATTCCCTTCATATTTATAGTCTGAACCATTCTCTGCCTTTTTTAGTTGTCAATTTAAAAGGCACCCGGTGTGTGTGTGTGTGTGTGTGTGTGTGTGTGTGTGTGTGTGTGTGTGTGTGTGGGTTTTTTTTTCCTTACGTGTACTTCCTGTGATCATCAGGGTATCCATCGGGATGTAGACTCAATCCGCGGCGAGTTCATTAAGCTGAAAGAGTCGGTTCTTAAGCAGCTGGAGAGCATGGATGACCTGGATAAAGCCAAACTCCTTCGGGCAGAGCTAGCAGTCATGAACCAGAAGCTGGACGCCCTCGAGGGCTCTTCTTCGTCTTATCTGCAGAGGCATGAAATTCATGATGTCTATCTGGAAGCTCTTCTATACTTTTCCTATAAACTATAGTTGAAGGAGACCAACCAGGAAATATTGAAAAAACACCAGCTTTGTATTCCAGGGGGCAGAATTTGCTCTGTTAGCACAAATATACAATCTAGAATGATTCAGATACATTTCTTCCCTCTTTTTTAGTTTGCGCATGCTTTTGTCATGGTTCAAAGCACCGTTTTATATGAAAACAGCTGTTTCCTCATTGTCTCCACCCTGTGGATTCAGACTAAAGGCACTGAGGGGCCTATTCCACAACTTGCTGCAAGCTGAGGACATTATTAAGGTGCATGAAGCCAGGCTGACCGAGAAAGAGACCTCTTCTCTCAACCTGCAAGAAATCGAGGATTATAGGACCTCGCTGAAGGTAGACAACTGAAGCTTTCTTTACAAGCACAAACATGATCCAGCTCATTGTATTTTAAATGCATTTTAGTGGACACTGTAGGAAGCTCACTATAAGAAACATTAGCAGAAATATTGGACTGTAAAAAGTAGTAATAATATGTATCACCACAGACAAACATGTGACATCTGTAGCATAGTGCAATGGCTCCAGAACCCACTCATGAAAACATACCCAGTGTAAGACTGATCTGAGCACAGACTTGTCACACTGTTTTTGTTCAACGCAGCAAATGAGAACGGAGCAGGAGCAGAAGAGCAACGTCCTGAAGGCGATGGAATCCGAGCTAAACAGCGCGATGCAGCTGAACAGCCAGGTCAGGCGGTCCTTTCACAAATGCGACGTGGACCTCGCCCGGTATTCTGAGCTCGTGGCCCAAATGTCTGATCGCTGGCGACGCATCCAGGTCCAGCTGGAGAGCAGGTGAGTCGTTTCAGTCTTACTTGCTGCGTAGGCATACAAACGTGACAATATACGGAGCTCTTCATAGATGGGGCACAGTCTTGTATAGACAATGTTATTAGATTTATTTATTATTAAATGTTTCTTTTAAAAAATAGGAATGAATACAGACCTAAATGAACACAGAATTCAAAGGCTTCTAGTTTTCAACCAGGGGTGTTTTTTCTGTCTGGTTTTGTCTTCTGAATAAATGGTCTGGTAACGTTGGGGTGTAACTGTTAGTTGTCAACGTCTAGATAAAAGGTTAAAAGGCCTCGTCATCTGTTGACTTGGCAGTACGCACCATATGCAGTGAAAGCATAATTTCGCCTGTGGAACATGTTTGTTTGAGCTGTTGTTTTTATTAGCAGCCTGTTTGTGGTCTGTTTTCCATTCAGTGACTGTGTATTTTGTTTGCCTTACTTGAGTGATATGCTGTATGTGTTATCTTTGACAACAGAGGAGTGTGGGGGAGTTTGTTGGACTGCTTTACCGTGCATACCCACGAGCTGAGAACTTTGTTGTGTTTCTCAAGGATATGGGACCTACAGAAGCAGGAGCAGCAGCTCAAACACTACCAGCAGAGCAGCTCGGCTCTGAGCAAGTGGATCGAGGAGGCGCGTCAGCGCCTGGACGCGCTGCAGACCAAGAAGCTCAACGACCTCAGGGCCGTCACCGACCACCTCAACGAGCAGAAGGTATTGCTGTCGAAGCTGTGCTCGTGAGGGACGCTCCACCACATGTCCTTCTCCAGAGTATTATCTGTACTGGGTGGGGGGGTGTAACTCAAAGAGAACAACCTTATCCTAACCCTAACCCTGAGACCCCATTTTGCAGATGCTGCACTTAGAAATAAAAGGGAAGAAAGAGAAAGTGGAAGATGTTCAGAAAGATGCCGGCATATGTGCAGCTTCAATCAAGGTTTGAAATCTCTCAATGGGCAAAACCGTACAATTGCTCCGAGTTCGAAAATTTTAACTAGCTGTGTTGACGGTTTAAGCTTAGCGAAATGAAATGTGTTCCTTCCTGCTCGGTGGCTATACGCGCGACTTGATTCTGTGGGGTTTATTGCAGAGCTATGAGCTGCACCTGGCCTCCTACAGCTCGGGTCTTGAGACTCTACTCAACATCCCTGTGAAGAGGACATTGATTCAGTCCCCGTCTGACATCGTTAAGCAGGAGGTATGCGCAAGTAGTTCTAATGTGTGACTTGTTGATGTCATTTCTCATAATGCTCTGCATACTTTTGCACGAAGCACCAACTTGTTGTGTCCCTTAGGCTGCTGACCTGCAGTCCAAATATATTGAACTCTTCACGCATTCCAGTGACTATTTAAAGTTGCTCATGGAGATACAAAAAAGCATGGAAGAGATAAAGGTAAAAATGTCATAAAAAACTGTGTACTATGTTTTACAGTAAAATACAATAATAGAAATGTTACTAATGATTTAAATATTCACATTATGCCACAAAAAATGCATGTGCTTCCTTTACAGGTATTTAGCACAGTTAACGTAGTTTAAATGTTATTTAAAATAAATTTTTAAACACTTTATTTGAAAGCATTTATATATTTTTCTGTTTCTTCATTAAGATCAAGAACACCAAAATCGACATGCTGGAAGAACAATTGAGAGGCTTGAAAGATGACATTCAAGACCGATCCCAGAAGAATAAGGCTCTGGAGGATGCTTTGACTAGACATAAGCTCGAACTGTCTGAGAGCAAGCAGCAACTCCTGTCTGTAGAAGAAATCAAAAGAGTCAATGCCATGCAGTACAGTACTGCCCAGAAGGACCTTGACAGCACCTTCAACAAGGTGAAGGAGCTGAACGACCAGGTTTCCAGACTCGAATTCGAGCTCGATGAGGAGAAGATGAAGAGGAGGGAGGCAGATCAGAGGTACAGCAGTCAGCGGGAGGAATACGAGGTCTTTGTCAGGAAGAGGCAGAAGGAGCTAGATGAAGCAGCGCGATCAAAGATCGACATCGAGAAGACCGTCCAAGACAAAGACCGAGAAATCGAGTGGCTTAAGACGCAACTTCGGGACGAGGAGTCACGAAGGCGGCAACTTGAATTGGAGGTTTCAAAGGTAAGAAACCGGTATAGTGAAGAAGTTAATAACCTAATAGGCTGAAATCCATATCACTAAAAACTCTATACAAAAGGTAAGTTCAGAAAGAGGGTGATTTTAGCAGCATTTAAGATAAAGCGTGATGGGTTCCTAAATTAATACGACTTGGAGGAAGAAGTGAAATTTGGTTGGTCAGATGCAGGGTTCAAGGAACAGGGCAGAGGAGGAAGCTTGTTGAATTGAAAAGCTACATTTATGAGTGTAATGACGTCTGCCAAATGAATAAATGTAAATGTAATTAATCTAAATGAATATATTTTCATAATTGTTCTTTATTACTCTTCTAGGCATCCAGCTTAATCCAGGAATCCGAAAGCAAAAACAATGAGCTTTTGCAAGAAAAGGATAGATGCCTCCTCAAGATAAAACTCATGGATGAGGAGAAGACGGTGAAAATTGTAAAGTACGAGGAAGAGCTGAACCAAATCAGGCTCTCGCTGGAATACGAAATGCGTCAAAAGCAGAAACTCCAAGACGAGAATGAGAAGATCAGGAAAGATCTGAACTACTGGAAGAGCCAGTTTGAGTTAAAGGACGACCTTATTAGGCAAAACGTTTCACAGAAAGACAGGGCCAAGAAAGAGAACAACTCATTGAAAAGTGAAATGGAGAGGTTAAAGGCAGAATTAAAAACTGTGGATGACCATTACAAGACTAGGCTGCTGAGTACAGAGAGACAAGTATCAGATCTTTCTCTTGCAAGAGATAACTTGGAGAAAGAACTTTGGAAGCTTAGGCAGCGACCATATTGCTTTAGCAAGCAGACACAGACTACTGAAATTCTGGCCACATTGGATCCTTCAAAGCTTCTCTTTGATGGCATCCGGCGAAAGGTCACTGCAGTCCAGCTGCATGACTGTGGACTCATTGACCAGGTCACGCTCGACAAGCTGCTCAAGGGACAGAAGACTGTGGAAGAAGTGGCTGTTGACATCCAGCTTTCTTTACAAGGTGCTGGGGTGATTGCGGGTGTCGCCGGCAGCTGTGAGGGTAGAATGTCATTCACCGAGGCAAAGAACAAAAATCTGATTTCACAGGAGAGCGCGTCTATGCTCTTGGAAGCACAAGCTGCCACAGGCTACATCATAGATCCTAAAGTCAGTGAGAAAATGTCAGTGGATATGGCTTGTTCCAGGGGCCTTGTGGACAGGAAGGACAGGGATGCACTGATCATTGCTGAAGCTGCAAGCACTGGCTTTAAGGACCCATTCACAGGAAGACTCTTGTCTGTAGGCCAGGCTTTGAGAAAAGGCCAGATTGAGGTGGAGAAAGGGCTTCGACTGCTTCAGGCACAGGAATCTGTCGGAGGAATCCTCGACCCTGTCCTCAGTGTTTTCCTTCTTAAGGACACTGCTCTTCGTCGCTCTTTAATTGACGAAGACCTTTGTAGATCCTTAAACCAGAATCCAGCTTGCTATGTGGATCCCATTACGCAGCAGAAGATCACTTACCGTGACCTGAAAGCGAAATGCAAGGTGGAGCCAAGCACGGGACTGCTTCTGCTGCCATTGCCTGCTAAATCTCTGGCAGTGAAAGGAATCAGAGGGGAAGTACCTGTTTCTGATCTGGTCAGGTCAGAACTTTTGAAGCCATCAGAGGCAGAAACGATGTCGGTCAAAGATATTGAAGACAAGCTCAGGTCTTATCTGCAAGGATCCACCTGCATCGCAGGTATTTATGATGAAGAAAATGATCGGATCCTTTCCATTTACCAAGCCATGAATGAGGGCCTCCTCAGACGTGGCACCACACTGGAGCTCCTGGAAGCTCAGGCAGCATCGGGGTTCATGATCGATCCGCTTAACAACCTGTATCTCACTGTGGAGGAGGCGTACAAAAGATGCCTCTTTGGCAAAGAGTTTAAAAACAAACTCCTTGCTGCAGAGAAGGCTGTTACAGGATACAAAGACCCACTTACAGGGAAAACAGTGTCACTTTTTCAGGCCATTGAGAATGAGCTGGTTGAAAGAGGACATGGCATCAGGCTGCTAGAGGCTCAGATTGCAAGTGGTGGCATAATAGACCCAGAAGGAAAGCATCGAATTAATGTGGATTTAGCCTATGGTCGAGGTTATTTTGACAAAGACATGAATGACATATTAAGTTATGAGGGTGACGACACTAAAGGTTTCTTTGATCCAAATACTCATGAAAATTTGACCTACCTTCAGCTCAAGAAGAGGTGCGTCACGGATAAGAAGACGGGGCTCATCTTGCTGCCACTGAAAGACAAGAAGAATAAAGTCGAGAAGCAGACGACCTCAGAGAACATTCGCAAGCGGAAGGTGGTAATTGTTGACCCAGTCACAGGCAAAGAGATGAACATTCGTGAGGCCTTCCATAGCGAGGTAATTGACTACAACACCTTTCTGGAGCTGTCTGAGAAGGAGTCTGAATGGGAGGAGATCAAAATCACAGCCCCTGATGGATCAGCTCGGCAGGTCGTGGTAGAACGGAAAACAGGGCAGCAATACGACATCCAGGATCTAATTGACAGGGGTACCATTAGTCAGAGCACATTTGAGAAATATCGCTCAGGCACTATCTCACTCAAGGAGTTTGTAGACAAGCTCACCAGACACACCAGCACTGAACTCTGCATAACATCCAGTAATGTAGAAGACCTTCTTACATGCAGCAGCCCTACCCAGGTAGCACCATTATCTCCAACTACACAGAAGCGCTTTGCCAGCATCTCCATAACATTCTCATCTCCTTTTGATATGTCAGATGATCAGGGTCCAGTTACTGCAATCTTTGACACGGAAACGCTTGAAAAAATAACAATCTCTGAAGCCTTGCGGCGTGGAATAGTTGACAGCATTACTGCCCAGAGGCTGTTAGAGGCCCAAGCTTGCACTGGTGGTGTCATTAATCCAACCACCGGGCAAAGGCTTTCGCTTCAAGATGCAGTGCACCAAGCCATCATTGATGAGGACATGGCTCAAACCCTTAAGGCAGCTCAGAAGGCTTTCCTTGGATTTGAGGATGTGAAGATCAGGAGGCGAATGTCGGCAGCAGAAGCCGTGAAGGAGAATTGGCTGCCCTATGAAGCAGGACAGAGGTTCCTTGAGTACCAGTACCTAACAGGAGGCCTGATTGAACCTGAAACTGGTCGGAGGATAACTATTGAAGAGGCAATCTGCAGAGGCTGGCTCGACGGGAAGGAGGCGCAGAAACTCCAGGACACCCGGAACCATAGCAAGATCCTGACCTGTCCCAAGACCAAGCTGAAGGTGTCCTACAAGGAGGCCCTGGACAGCTGCATGGTGGAGAACAATGGGATGAAGATGCTTCAAGCCACGTCGATGTCTACCAAGGGGATCAGCAGCCCCTACAATGTGGCTTCAGCCTCCGGGTCCCGCTCGGGCTCCCGGGCCGGGTCACATTTTGGGTCCAGGAGTGGTTCTCGCCGGGGAAGCTGTGACCTCACCCCCACTTTTGGCTACAGTCTCAGCCCTCTCAGCTCCCTTCCACTGTCATAGAAACCCTACCCCCATCGCCAGGATGGGTGCAGATGGTTCTGAAAGGTAACGTCACGTTGGAAGGACAAAGGACAGAACTTTCTCATATTCTTCCACTGACATACTTTCATTCCGCTGACATAATGATATTGCTACTGTATCAATATTGTTGTACATGACGTTCCTTAAAGTAATTTGAAATATCTGTGATATCACTTTTCAATGTTTGCTTTCGAAATATTTCAGAAAAACACTGGTATTCAAAAAATGTATTTGTGTAAGACAAGTGTTAAAAGTAATGTGGTGGGTAGATTGCATTACGGTGGGGATTACTGGCCTGCTTAATGTTGTACCCAGTATCTTGGGAGGAGTTTTTATTCATCAGAATCAGAAAAATAACAGCAAAACGTCAGCAATCATTTGTTAACATTTCGGTTGTGGCACAAAATGAATTTCCAAACTGCTATTACTATTATGACTACTACATTTGTATTTTTTTTATGAAACTGCTTTATTTTTATCTTGAAAGAAAATGTAATAAATGCTACCGGTACTCACAAAATCAAAAATATGAAAAATAATTTTCCAAAATGTCTGGTTTTGCGATCTTCAGTAATAAATCGAACATACGAAAATGCGCAGTGGCAAATGTGTCTTGTGGCCACTGGCATAAATGTTATCAGTTTTACGATTCATTTTGCTGTAGAAACCATCCATCCATCCATTATCTTAACCGCTTATTCCTGGTGAGGGTCGCGGGGAAACCTGGAGTCCATCCCAGAGCACATAGGGCGCAGGGCAGGGGACACCCAGGGCGGGGCGCCATCCACCACAGGGCGCTGTAGAAACCATTTTATTAATTTTTTTAATTATTGAACTTCCAAGGCTTCCAAGGTGTAACCATGTAGAACTAATTACGTGTGCTTGTTAAGCCTGTGGTGTTTCTTTGATGCCTGAATCCGTAAAGACAATGGAACCGTTTTTCTGTTAAATTTCTCATGGCAATGAGATCGTAAGATCGTAACAATCCCTAAAAAGACTTTTATGTTACTTGTTTTAAAATCCCTGTAGTAAAGCAGTAAAAGTTGGAATGATTTTCATAGAATATAATTATTGCCCGCGTGCGTGTGTGTGTGTAATATATATATAATATACACTTCTGTTTGACTGCTGTAGTTGATGCCTGAGGTAGTAAAGAAACGAATATGTGCCATTATAGAGTGAGCCACTAGAGGGCGCTAAGTGCTACCCACTCAATTTTCTGGTTTTGAATTGTGTTAATGCTGTCTTGAATATACAATATATGAAGGATACATATTTTTACCCCTGCATATAAAGAGGAGTGACATTCACATTAATGCATACAATATTGTTAGGCTCTAGAATTCAATATGATGGAAATAAATTATATAATGTTATTTTTCAGATTGATTAGAAGTTTAAGTTATATCAACCCGTGAATTATGTCATTTTGTCTGAACTATACAGGAGGCTCATGTAAAAACTGAAGAATGTCATTCAACTTTATGGATGTGTACTGTATTTTAATAACGTGCTTTTTATGATCTCTGTAGGCTGTTTGTTGTAGGGTGTGTGAGTGTGTGTGTCATCATCAGCTAGGGGGATTTGTGCTGAATTAACCCTATACAGTATAGGCTTGTGCTGAACGCTTACCCAAACATCTGTGCTGAAAATGAAAGCATGTGTGCAAACAACCCGACTGACTGGTGAATGGGGGTCACCCCCTTTAATAAATCACAGGTTTGCCCCTTTTGCAAGATCCGGGCCCTTCATCTAAATAACAATATGCACTCCATATGTTGGGACACAGTGCTCACCCCGTCTGGCACTTCCTTCGTGACAACAGGGGACTCTTTATGTTGCCTCTGCATTGCAGATATGTCCATAAGCAGGGACGTAAAGAAAATATAAGTAATCATTTTTAAAACGTGGACATTTGCTTAGTCGTGGGAATGTGGCTATACAGCTAAAACAGGTTTGTGTAAAATTGTGCTGTTTGCAGGGTATTCGGAAATAGGGGAACATGATGAAACATGTAACAGTAAGTAAATTTATGCTGTTTTTATACATTGTTTACGGAGTTACAGTCGTGTGCAAATGGTGACAAAGAGAAACGAAAGTGTTTAACAACACGCTGGTGTGTGAGGACTGGTCAGATGCTCTTCGTTTGAAGTTAATCTGTAACGATTTTTGTTGGCATGTTAAAACTCCATCACCAAGTACTCGACTTATTCACGTGTTGGAAATTAATATGCACAGCGATAATGTCATTATAGAATTCTGCAGTAAAGAAAAAGTGGTTTCGATTTTTTAAACGAGTTCCAGGGGCTGACAAGAAAAGGCAAACCACCACACCCCCACCCTCCCCTCAGGTCAAACCTCACTGCGGAGAAGCTGGGTAATGATATAGTTTTAAATCTGGCTGATGGCTGTTGATGTGTCTGCAGAACTTGGCCCTGTGTACTTCTCCTTCAACACCCCCTCACCCCCCCACACAGGCACGCTCCCTCGTCCTGTACAAATGGGCGTGCGGTAGCTCTGAGGAAAGGGTTGGCGTATGAGGGAGGGGTGAGACTGCCCCTGACAGGAACTGGAAGTGCAGGCATAATCAGAGGGAGTTAGGCTTTCATCTGGAACAGGACAAAACGAGCTGCGATCTGTGATCGCAGTCCACGCTGCACCCTGGGGTGTCTCATCCACAGGGGACTCGCGGGACGTGGAGGGATCCAACTCCCTCCCCAGCAGAGCTCTCCCTCACCTTTCTTTACCGCCGTGTCTTGGGCTCTTATTTCCCTCCCCTGAGGGGGCGAAAACTCGTCGGGATCCTGAGTGAAAGGTACGGTGTGACTTTCTTTAACTCCTCTTTGCGGGTCAGCGCATGGGTCGAGGGGAGAGGATGAGTAAAATCTTTGTCGGTGTCTTTTATTTGTCATTTTGTTTCATGAAAGTCGCTTGTACTGCGAGGCAGCACCGCACGTTCTCTGTATCTCTGTCTGTGTTCTGAAATGCGTCCTGGTAAGGTGAGCTGGGAGATCTCCAACCCATAGTGCAAAGCTGCAACGTTCCTCTCCATTCTTCTTTCTTTCTTTCTTTCTTTTTTGCCTCTGCTGTGAGGAGGATTGAGTGTTACAGCGGGGGTGTTTGTCAGTGGCAGTCAGCATCTTCTGGGAGGGGTACCTGTACGGAACTGTGTGCTTCTCCCGCTGTAGCCTGCAGCTGGGACCCGTTTGTGTGCGCCGAGTTTGCTTTTCTCCGGGGAAACTCCGGAGCCCCCAAAAAAAGTGTCGGTTTCAAAGCCTCTCTGTGTGAGCTGCGGCCTGGAGCTGGCTCAGCCTCAAAATGACAGCGGGGCACGTTACGGTCGCTTCTTGGGGCGGACCAGGGGGTCCCGAATGCCTGTGCTGCAGACTCATTTTGGCGTAAAAGAGCCATGTTTTGCAGGACAACTAGGCTGCTTAAACCTCAAGTGGTCTTTGGTATTCAGACACCCTGAGGCCGGGTTTCCTGGAGCTGCTCTTAATGACATACAAGGCTCTGTTTAACCCACTTTCAGGGACTCCCCCCATTTATGTTCCACCACCCAGATTTCTCTTCTTTTCCTACCCCATGGCCTCCCGGTCCCTCCTCTTTGCCTATGACTCCACGTGCCTTTGGGTGAAGGTGACAAAAGCAATACGTCTGTCTTGTGTGTGCGTGTGTTGGGGGGGGGGGGTGGTGTGTGTGTGTGTGTGTGCACATGCGTGTGTGTGAGTT
>JABJVR010008490.1:0-10602 GCA_025773905.1 Chitala chitala | reverse complement strand
ACACACACACACACACACACACACACACACACACACACACACACACACACACACACATTGATCAGCCATAACATTACGAGCACTGACAGGTGAACTGAATAACATATTGATTATCTTGTTACAGAGGCACCTGG
This sequence comes from Chitala chitala, assembly GCA_025773905.1. Taxonomy (NCBI): domain Eukaryota; kingdom Metazoa; phylum Chordata; class Actinopteri; order Osteoglossiformes; family Notopteridae; genus Chitala; species Chitala chitala. Next base: position 10,468 of record JABJVR010008490.1, on the reverse strand, counting down.
AGGTGGGTGAAATATATTAGGCAGCAGGTACACATTTTGTCTGTGAAGTTGATGTATTAGAAGCAGAAAAAAATGGTCAAGTGTAAAGATTTGAGTTACTTTGGTAAGAGCCAGATTGTGATGGCTAGAAGACTGGGTCAGAGCAACTCCAAAACTGCAGCTCTTGTGGGATGTTCCCGGTCTACAGCGGTCAGGACCTACAATAAGTGGTCCAAGGATGGAAAACCGGTGAACCAGCAACAAAGTCATATTTGGCCAAGGTTCACTGAAGCTTGTTGATGCACGTTGGGAGCAAAAGCTGGCCTGTGTAATTCAATCCGAAGAACTACTATAGCTCAAATTGCTGAAAACGTTAATGTTGGTTCTGATAGAAAAGTGTCAGAACACACAGTGTGTTGCAGTTTGTGTATAGGGCTGCCTGGTGGCAGACGGGTCAGGGTGCCCATGCTGACCCCTGTCTATCACCCAAAGTTCCCACAATAGGCATGTGGTCATCAGAACTGGACCACAGAGCAATGGAAGAAGGTGGCCTGGTGTGAGGAATCATGTTTTCTTTTTACATCATGTGGATGGCTGGGTGGGAGTGCATGGCTTACCTGGGGAAGAAATGGCACCAGGATGCACATGGAAAGAAAGTAAGCCAGCGGAAGCAGTGTGATGCTTTGGAAAACCTTGGGTCCTGCCATTCATGTGGGTGTTACTTTGAGATGGACCATCTACCTAAATATTGTTGCTGACAAAGTACACCCCTTCACAGAAACCGTATTCCCTGATGGCAGTGGCCTCTTTCAGCAGGATAATGCGCCCTGCCACAATGCAAAAATGGTTCAAGAACAGGTTGAGGAACTCAACAAGGTCTCAAAATTCTCCAGATCTTTATCCAGTACAGTATCTGTGGGATGTACTGGAAAACAAATGAAATCCATGGAGGCCCCACCTTGCAACTTACAGGAATTAAAGGATCTGCTACTGACAGCTTGGTGCCAGATAACACAGCATAACTTCAGAGGTCTAGTGGAGGCCATGCCTCGATGGGTCAGGGCTGTTTTGGTGGCAAAAAGGAAAGGCAAAGGGAAACAGTTTCTACAGCCAAGCATGTGGGACGCATACGATGAATTTGTTCTCTACATATAACTCAGTGGGCAGCCATTTTCAGCACCTGGGGAGCCAGTGTGGAATGTCTTGCTCAGGGACACACCAGGTGACTGGGCTGGGATTTGAACACGCCAACATGACGCCCCACCACTGAGCCTCCAGGCCATAAAAAAATATACATATATGCATATGGTCCCCCAGATAGGAGACGTGTCAGATATTAAACTGATAAGAACAAACTGCCATTGTATACACATATGTTACACATACATGTCACAATGAAATTTGTTCTGTGCATTTAACCCATCCCATGGGAGGAGCAGCTACACTTGATCTTAGTGAAAAAGAATAAGGACTTAAATTTTAGGTGGGTGGTCATAGTGTTATGGCTGATCGGTGTGCGTGTGTGTGTGTGTGTGTGTGTGTGTGTGTGTGTGTGTGTGTGTGTAATATATATAAGTGTACAGTGGCATTGGACTGGGGGAAATAGTGGAAATAATGACCCAGGGTCTGAGCACAGGGAGGGTCTTTCAAAAACCTTAGGGGGGGTGCTCTGGGAGCCTCAAAGAGTATAGATGCACAGGGATCATTGTCTGGTGCTGTGACCCTGTATATACTTCATACTTAACTGTATATATAAGTATAGGTATATATAAGTTCTATACTTTTACAAAACTGTACATGGCAATACTGGAAATGCCAAACTGAATGGTGTGTACTTTTCTCTTTTTTGATTTTATGCTCCACTTCACCCTGACGAGCACTTTTACAGCACTGAACTTTGCACTGTAGTAAGACCGTGTGGGGCGTTTGCTCTTACGCTGCTTTTCACAGAGCTGACGCTGAGGATTTGTACTGGTGGGACAGAAACACAGTACGGTGCAGACAGACCCGGTTCTACCTCGTATCTTCAGTGTCGGGCTCGCGCTGCCTGTCGTAACGTGAGTCGGCGAGGTTACGTGTAACTGCGCCGAGATGAAACGAGGACCCTGAGCGTGTACGTGGGAGCTGAACAGCAGGCCCTTTGTGGGGAGGTGCTGTATCACCTTACGGCCGTTACAGGGATGCTTTTATTTCTCACTTGGAACGCTAAGCTCATTGTGAGTGCTGAATGAGTGACTAAGAGCATTTTCCATTTCAAAGGTTTTTTTAGGCTCTCTAGGCAGGAAAGGACTTAACTCCCTTTGTATGGTGTAATGCACTTATTTCCATATCTTGCTAACCCTTATTAACCATATCTGTAATTAGACTCAGAGCAATATGTCTTAGACACACATTAACTTTTTGTCTTTATATCATTCAGCCATTCGTGTGTTTAAGACAATGTCAGACCGTTCTCAAATTTCCCTTGAGAACCTTCAGGAGCACTGCATTTCTGCTAATGCCTTTAGTTCTGAGTGACAGCAGATCCACGTTCATGGGAATATCTTGGAATTTTTCCTCTGCCCTCTTCAATCAGTGCATGCTGATGAACTGAAATGGAGCCTTTGTGGGTGGTGCCCAGTAGGACCTCGTTATAGACAGGTGCTCAGTGATTAAATGACAGATGCAGTGACTATTTGCCGTTGCCTCACCTGTATGCAGAAACTCCACTTTTAGATCCTGAAATTGTTATATAACACTAAACTAAATCGATTTTTTTGTTTGTTTTCAGCAGTTCTTTTGAAATATATTCCAGTACATATGTTTATAGGTGTATTAAATAAAGAAAATGTAAGATATCCTGTTTCAGGATTTAATAAATAAGTAAAGAAATAAAGGTTTTACAAATTAAGATATAAAAAAATATGTGCCTGGCTGTACTGAGGTTGTTTTTTGGAATTTACGTGCTTAAACTACTACTGTACTTGAAACACAAATTCTCCTGGTAACATCTCATTTAACCATGGTTAAAGTTTTCCAGATTGTAATATAGGGAGATATTACAAAGCTAATTCATTGTCAACACCCTTTTTAGGAATCTGCAATTCAGATGTCTTTTCCTTACGCGCAGTATCACCTGTGCTGCAGGTGGTGTTATCGCATGAATGGGCTATTGAGACACTGGATGAGCCTGTCTATAGGCACACAGATACTGCAACAACAAGACCACTATTATCATTGTCTTGCTAAATGAGTTGGTGTTTGGGATGTGTGTTTCTGTGTGGAGGTTCAGGGTGAACAGCTGCTGTGCCACACCTCTTGCATCTCTCTCGTTAGCTCAGGCCTGGTTCCACGAGACTAACTCTTTTGCTGGCCAGCACCTCACAGAAACTGCCACTTTCAATACCTGTTAGCCCCACCCACAAGGCATCAAAATAAGAAGCCCTGCCCCGCGTCGGGTTAAATGCCATGTGTCGTTTAGGAGAGCTTGTATGGAGCTGTGACTAATCTGAGTTGGCAAGTCACTGGAAACTCTGTTCTGCAGGTGGATCTTTGAGTGGGAAGGAAACATTTCTTATTGGTTTCTCTATTCAACACGTGGGATTCACAACAGAAGAAAGTTTGGTAGAACAATTCCTACAGTAGATACGTCAGAACTGAAGAGTTATTGGTGAGTAACAGCTTCTGAAATCACTCATTGACAAAGTGTCAATGTTCATGCGTTGTATTCAAGTAAGGCTTTTTTTAAGAATTTGATTTGGAAAATGTATGTGTTCCAAAACATGGTTTTAAGCTTCTTGATTATTTATTGATGTTAGAAAGATTGTTACAAAGAAGGGTTATTGCCTAAATCTGGAAGTATGGCCTAGGCACATAGGAGAGGATTTACAGAAATTGAATGAATATGTGTCCTGTTGTCATGCCTACTAGAGATTGGGGGACCCATAAAAGATATATTACATGTTGACTGCTTAAAATAAAAAACAGGGCTTACAGTATCAGGCAGATCTATGAGACTTTTATGTTAGTGTGTAAGTGAAGAAATAAGGAATGGTGCGGCTTGTGAGCTGGCGCAGTCTGACCTTAGTAAACTGATTTGTTGAAGGTGCTGTGATGTCACTTTGGCATCTTCCCAGTATAGCCGCACCTGGTAAATTATCCTTGATAAACATCTTAAATTGTCAGCAGGTACATGCAGTACTGTCAAACTGAAACTGGTCCACTGTCACAAAGTTATGCTGTTTGTGGGAACTATTTTTTGTCACTGAAGTGACCTCAGGTGTGTGTGTTTTCAGTGTTGTCACCAGTGTCATGCTGATCTGAGGTGGAGGTGCTCATCAGACATGGAGCTGAAAGTGTGGGTTGATGGAGTGGTGAGAGTCGTTTGCGGTCTGTCTGAGGAGACCTCCTGCCAGGATGTAGTCATTACCCTCGCCCAAGCTATTGGTATGGCTGCCTATTCTACCCTTTAGAATTCTCTATTGGTCCTTAAGTTTTCAATTTCATATTTCATCTGTAGAAATATCTCTGTATTACCCAAGTGGACTCTCCCTAGTTTCTCAAGTGAAGGTAATCTCAATGTGGATTAAAGTAGAAATTCTTTTTTGACAGTTTCAGTTTTCTGATTCACTTTTATTCCCTGCCTCCACAAGGCCAGACTGGTCGATATGTTCTTGTTCAGAGGTGGAGGGACAATGAGAGGCAACTTCTGGCCAATGAACGACTGCTGGAGACCATGGCAAAACTTGGCCAGCACGCTGGTGACATCCAGTTTTTCCTGCATCGTACTGGTCCCAGCAACAAGGACAGACCATTTCTGGAAAAAGAGTTACCCTATCCCAAAGAACCAAACTCAGAAAATCTCAAACCCAGGGAAGCAAGAAAGGCCCTGACCTCAACCCTGGGTCCTTCCAGCTCACCCAAAAAGAAACCAAAGCATTTGAAAAGGTCAACTGGGCACTCAGTGGAACAGAAGCTTCTCCCTCCTCTTCCCAGCTCTTCAAGTACGGTCCGTAAAGACGAGCTTCTTCAGCAAGTTCTACAGCAGCAAGCAAGGCTGCGGGACTTGGACATTCAGATGGAAACTCTCGAGCAGGAATTGCTCATGTGGGAACAGACGGCAGCCCCAGAAGAGCAAACACTGGAGGTTAGGCTGGAGTTAAAACTGGAGAAGAAGCTGCAGGATGAGATGCACCAGGAGCTGGCCATGAACCGACAGCTGAGGGAACTACAGTGCATGGTGGGCTGCCATGACGACAAGCTGCGGGACCTAGTGACGCAGACTAGGCAGCTGGAGAAGGAGATCGAGCAGGAGAACATCAGGCAACAGCCCCTGCCTGCTCAGCCTGAGCTGGAGGAATCACTGGGCTCTGTTAGGGTAGAACTTCAGAAGCAGCAGATGTGGGGAGTGGATCTGGAGGCCTCTCTCACAGAGGTGGAGGAGGCTATGGGGAAAATGGAGGCTCTTTTGGAGGTACGTAGGCTGTTCTGGGCCACATTACTCTCACAGGCACTCTCAGTACACAGATCACACGACCTTTGACCATTTCCCTCCCCATACATGTACAGGACATAACGTATTACTCCCTGTACTAACTGTCACGTGTGTTGTTAAGAAACCGTGTGTCATCATTATTATCGTGATTGTTATCATGAAGATTTATCAAAAATCATAAACCAATAAAAGACCAGCTTGTTACCTTCAAACACTGCGGCTGTTTTTTGAGAAATTAAATTAATCAGGAATGCTTTCTTTTAACTGGGTACACACAGAATAATTTCAAAATTATTCAGCATTTTATCCACAATCTCTTTCAGTTACAGTTAAGGGTTCTGCCTGTAAATCAAAATTACTTTTTAGTTCATGTCACTCTACTCCCTTGTTATCCCTAGTAAAATGCAATTAAATATTACATAATTTAGACGGAGGAGCCACAAAGAGGGAGGAGCCACAAAAAGATGTAATGGTTGTTATCATAGGAGCCCTGCCCCCCTCCCAAGAACCGCCCTTGCACAGAACAAGATTAGGAATATATACGTTACTCATTCTGACAATAAATGCCAAGAGAATTAGTACTTTTCAACAGTGATCATTTTAGTACATGTACTGAATATTTGAAATGTTACCAGAAGCTGTTAAACCTGTGTTGTACAGCAAGAGATTTTACTCTAATTTCCAAGATGTTTCACTATTGCCCAGGCTTGTCTGAACTAAATGGGACTAAACACTAATCCCCAAACTGCCATCTGTAGCCCTTCTCTTATGTTACGCACAGTACGTCACAAACAAATGTCTGTGCTAAATATGGAAAAATCCATGTTGTTTGATATAACCTGAAACTAGTCATATAGGGCTTTGAAACTACTACTGTATGGTACTAAACACGTGTCAAAGTGAACTTAATTGGCAAGAGTGTAGCATTGGGTACAGACAGTGGGGACAACTGTGTCTCTGCCTATATTGTGGGAGTAGTGAATTGGCCCTTGTGTATGTTAAGGAGTGTGGGGGAGGGGCGGTTCAGAGTAGATTTGGTCCCAGTGATGAAACCAAAGATACATTCCTGACAGATTGAGTTGGGGAGGGGACTGAAGTAACTAAATGATTTAAAAATAGTTTCCTTTTTTTTCCCTTGAAAACCGTCATAATTTTTTAAATCACTTTGTTATATTTTTTGCAACATATTACATGCGTTTCACTTGTTGTGAAAATAAATGCTTTAATTAATATTTTAATAAATATTCAATAATTTTCTGGTGAATACGTGCCCATAGACAGAAGATTAATTTAAAAAGGCAGCAGCACTTTATATACAAAATTGTAGAAAAGTAGATAGTATGTTTGTAGGATCGGCGCAGTAAAACATGCAGGACAATGAAACATGTAGGAAGATGGGCGTACTTTAGAGTAGACCAAGAACAGACGAATGACCACCCCCAAAAGAACACATCTCTAGGGGAGGGGGGTCTGCTCAGTGCTCATTGTAGTGGTTTTGTTTCTTCAGGGACCAGGAAAAAAAAATCCCATAGTGTATGCTGACCAGTTTGCTGGTTTGTATAAATACATTGCCACATAAGATGCTATAGGTTACCATGGTAATACGTAGAGCACATGCACAGGCAGAAACATCTAGTTTTAAACAGGGGCAAGGGTTTGGTTTAAAACAGAGCATCCAGGCAATTCCAACTGCTACACACACAAGCAGGAATTTAATTTATTTTCTATAGTGAAATACCCGAAACCCCGACCCACTCGTTTCCCCAGGTTAGGGCTGAGGAGATAGATGAGCTAAACAAGGAGCTGCGTCACTGCAACCTGCAGCACTTTATCCAACAGACGGGCCCCCAGCTGCACGTGGACCTGCACGAGCACCTGGGAAACCTGGAGGACGTGGAAGTGAGACAGTGTCCCACTGAGAGCAGCGCTCAAGGTAGGCTAGGGCCTGTGCTCACCTGAAATGGCTGGAGGGCATCATTGCCGTCATCATCATCTTCATCATCATTGTCGTCATCATCATCATCATCCACATGATATTGCTCCTCCGCTGTTTAAGATGTTTTAAACAGGAATTCTCATTGTGTAGCTTATATACTAAAAGCAATACAAACAACCCAGGCGCAAACACAAGTGTAATGTGTGGTGGAGACAGACACCTATACCGAGATACAAACTCGGAAATGCTACTCAGTTTAGTCTGTGTAATGTTTTTAGTGATACAAGTGGAGATTGTTCATATATGAATGAATGTATGATACATATATATATACCTTCTTATAGTTTTTGCTTGACCATCTGCAAACATTTTTTATACTTATCTTAGACCAAAGAGACGTTGTCTAAAATCTAAACCATTGCCCCTACTTATCAGCTCTCATGTCCTCAACAGGTTGTGGCCCGCCCCCACGCTGCACAGCCAAACAGCTCATGGGTCACCCCCGGAACCTGCTCAACCCCCTCATTTCCAGCCTCCATCCCGAGGGTGTGTACGTGTGACCTCCCCTGATGCCAACGGGGCTCTGACTTGGACTTTGTCTAACAGTGTCCCACATCTCCGGAATGTTCTCTTTGCGCCGCCCTGCCATGTGGCCACCTGTGCTTTTCTGCCCGTTTCTGCCTGTTAACTGACCCCAGGACTCCCCGTGCCCTCCCTCTCCTTCCGCCCTGTTCGTGCCGTTCCTAATAAAGCCCCACAGCGGCGGCTGTGCTGATGTGCAGGCTGGGGATTCCCTGGTTTCAGTCTGACATCACTTCCTACTTGTCAGTGAGAGTATTCCTCTGAGAAACCGTGCTATCATTACAGCTGTTACTGTGCCAAATGAAGAGTCTTATTATCTAACATACATGCATGAAGGTGCCATAGTGGTGGAAATTAATGTATTTATAATGTATAATGTATGTAACGTATTTAAACGTTGTTCTTGTTCCTGACGTTTTGTATGTGGAGAACACAAAGCAGTCTGTGAAGATTTATTAACCTTCATTATTTTATCTTGGATTTCCCTGTCGAACTGTTGGCCGTGTTTTAAACAACTTCCTGCTTTTTAAGAATTTCTCATTCTAAGGTGTCAGTATGTGACACGAAGCTAGCAGATTTATTGCTTGCCTCGTTCCTTGATGGGGTGACATCCCTTGGTGTTTTCCTCGTAACCTAGTAACTACCTGAGCAGACAAGTAAAAGGACTGAAATGGGGACTTTGCCAACTTATCGTGTTCCTTCTTTTAGCCAAGAGGATAGAATCAGCCAGATCAGGCATGTTACAGTAGTCAGTATGTCTTACAGTCCTGAAATCCAGGAAGCCATTATGATAGTTAGATATATAGATAGTTCCCTGTCATGTCCATGTGTTTCATTTAACTGTTATAACTAATTTCAGTGGTAATGAAAAGCTCACGATATGTATTTAATGTAATGCCTTGTTAAATACCTATTCATTTAAATAGTAACATTGGTAAGTGTGATTAGAGGTGATTTCTTTATTTATATGGACCAAATAAAGTTAACATTGTTTTGCACGTTTTTGCTATTAGTGCTTCTGTGGATTGGCCTTCAGATGAAAATATTCATAGTATTAGCAGGTGTTGTAGATTAAACATTCAAATGTACCTGGGTGGATTCGACACCTTTATTCAGTATGTTGCCAGCTCCTGATTATGGATGTGCGACTTCAAAGAACATATGAATGAAAATAGTTACTTTTTGAGGCCAGGGTAAAATGCATCTGAATAGCCAGTTGATGAAGTAAGTTGAAGTATACTTTTTTGCATGCGAAGGAGTTATAACCAGTTAGCATTTCAGTGACTCAAGCCATATAAAGTCACTCCTCTAGCTTTTTCCGCTTTTCCTATTCTATTTGCATAGTTTGATTATGAGCGCCACCTGGTGTTTGAAAACAGACACAACGCTACAGTAGGATGGGGAGCCATTTCTCAGTGGTTCAAACACCGAAGAACAATACAGAATCTGCAACATTATGACTGATTTGCAAATATATCTCTTCTTCTTCTTCATTATTATTATTACTATTATTATTATTACTTTCTAAACAAGTTTTTGAAGTCTGTGTGCACACCACATGAAATTTCCCAAAGTGGTTTTCATATATTTTGTTAGAGACATCAAATTGCTACTTACTTGAGTATTTAATTAGCTGCTTTTATGTCTTGTTGTAGCACTACAGAGGCAAATTTAGTGGTGACTGATCTGAAATATATCTCTGAAGTAATGCATGGTGGCTCAATGGATAGACCATCTGGCTGGGATGCACAAGCCTCCCGCTTTGAATCCCAGCCAAGCCAGGTGTGTCCTTGAGCAAGGCACTCAAATGCTAGCTCCCTGGGCACCACATGTGGCTGCCCACTGCTACACTCTGGCGATCGGTTAAATGTAGAGGTGTAACTTCCCTCTGGGATTAATGGAGTACAAAAAAAAGATGCAGACAATACAATAACAGAGACGTGAAGATGTTTCTGATGAAGCATATGATATTTGAGTCAATTTCAGGAAAGGAGAGTCTAATCATACGTAAAACGGGTTTATTCAGGAGTGTTACCACTATACCATCACAACAAACCACAGAACAATATAAAGGACAGAAGGCAGCACTTAAATTTTTAAATAAAGGAAACTAGTTTCAGAGGAAACCAATTAACTCACTAAATGACAGAAAAGAATCAGGTATATTGTCATGTACACAGTAAAACAAGCACTTGCACTGACGTGGCAGTTGTTACGGTGTTATTATATAGCCCTTATAATACAGTTGTAATGAATGAACTTTCTTTAGATGAAGTCCCACTTAAACTGTCATAATTTGTTGATTTAGGTCCAAAAGTGGGTCGCCAGTACGTGCTGAATGGACCTCATGATAATCGCGATCATGTAACATTCGTCAAAAAAAAAAAAAAAAAAAAAAAAAAAAACCGAAATAGGTAATTAAAGAACATTTCGGGGAACGGGATTTTTTTTTGAGTTTTTTTTTCAAATTTTGTGGGGAAAAGGACGGGTACCACCCA
>JABJVR010008487.1:0-10603 GCA_025773905.1 Chitala chitala | reverse complement strand
CGCAGACGACACACGCACATATAAGGGGTCTCCACCATTGAGCTTGTTCACCAGAATGAAGCACGGATACTGCAGAAGAGAGACCAGTGCTGACAGCGCCGTCATCAGGCCGTACAGCTTCCCAAAATGGCAGGAAGGAAAACTGTCCGCAAAGGGTGAAGGGGGTGGCAGGGCAGAAAGATAGTTTCATTAGTAAAACCCAGAATCCAGGAGTGAACCTCGACACTCCTCACCAGCATGTTCTGGGCTCACTTTTGGGAACAGCAAACAAGACAAAAGCAGTTAGGGCTAACCACATATTTTTACATATGATTATTTTGTACAAGTCAAAGTAGTTATAATTAATTAATAATTGTTTAATTAAACACACAGTATTAGAACCAGGAGATTCTTCACCGGTCTCCTTTCTTACCTCTGTGTTCTTCTAACCCTCTAACAGCACAACATGTCAACATTGTTAACCTCATCAACAAAAGTGTGAAATCATTAATGAAGAGCGTGACTAATGTTGGATGTTGAGAGACAGCTGACTGCCTTTGCAGAACACCTCTGCACTGTTAATGTGATGACTGGACAATAATGAAGGGCGCTGAGGTCCCTGAGCCAATCAGCCACTCCATGCCACTATACTCACATAATACTGAGAAAGGCAGAATCTGTTCCGTAGAGGAAGGAGCGATTCATGACTTGCAGCACAAAGGTCAGGTACTGGAGAGGCAGGACAGGTATGGTGGCACAGAGGGAGAAGAGGAGGCACTGGATGGCAGTGAGGAACAGAGAGAGGACGGCCGAGCGCAGGTCTGCCTCCTGATCAGATTCTCCTGAGAGATAAAGGAAGTGAAGCAGGTAGCATGATGCAGAGTCCTGATAGTGTTGAAGCAGTGTTACAACATGCAGCCTGACTGTGGGTTTCCTGCAGTCCTGGGCCTCCTGCTGCCCCTGGCCCCATGTCCTTACCTGGATCCCGGGGTTTTCTCTTGTTTCTGTCCATAATGAGGCCATTCCAAGGAGCAAACAACAGTGCACACAGCTTAATGATGGCAAAGGCATTGGTGTACCTGCTTACTGAGGGACAGCATGGGACAACAAGAACATCAACCAAGAACAACCGACAAACATTACTGACATGTGCATGCTTGTGTGTGTGTGTGTGTGTAAATGCACATGAGTACCCTGGTTTTGATCCCCTCCGGCCAGCCTGTTGAGCATGGGGTTAAAGGTACCGATGAAGAGTATGTTCCGTAGGTTAATAAGCGATGTCCACACCAAGTGCCACAAAAAGAACCAGGACAGGACACAGCTCTTGAAACTGGGAACTAAAAAAAGGAAAATCTGTCAACTCCAGACACAAGCCTTGATTCCTCCACTTTTACACAGATATGTAAATTATAATATATAATTACTGCCAGTCTTATTGAGTTTGTTAATGGTGTCACAGAGCTGATCCACCTTTGTGTTCTTCAGAAGGTGAATCTGTTGGTCCCTCAGGCTGTGGGGACTGACTCTCCACAGAGGTTATTTGTGCTTTGTTTGTGGACTGTCCTCCTCCATTAATATCAAAACTCCCAGACTGACCACAAGCCAACCTGGTACAAAAAGCAGAGCACAGTGTAGAAATATTTAAAATTCATGCTGGGTTAGATAGTTGAAGTGTAAAACAGGGGAAAAGAAACATGTTTGTATGGACTTCCACACTGCAGTGTGAACAGTCTACTAACACCACATTCACAGGAGTTTATTAATCTAAAACAGCAACACATGGATTGGAGGTAAGAAGGTAAATCTGAAGCCTGACCCCATTGGGTTTGTAGATGTGTGGAGTGAGATGACCCATGCTGCTTTAGGAGGTATGTTCTCACCCGTATGTATAGTCTTCTGGGATGGGATATGGGATGTTACTTTTGGGCATGAGGAATACAGTGCGAAACAGATGAATGACACTACAGGCAGAGAGGAAGAGGAAGGAGGCTAGTAGGGAAACTCCTCCTTCAAACGCCACCTGGATTGGGTTGAGTGTTCAGTCAGTTATCAACATGTACTGAGGCAAATGGACGTAATCAGCATTAGCTACACTAAGCTGTGTTGTTACTGCAGTGACTATCTCAGGTCTACAGGTCACATCTGTGATGTTCAGCCCACCTTAAAAATCAGGAAAACAGCCGACGAGGAGCCATATGCCCCACTGTACATGGTTATGACAGTGGATCCACGGGCCCCAAAGAGATTTCGCACCTGGATTCATACAACAAGTATTTCAGGATTTTAAAAGTATTAAGTACTTTAGTCCAAACATGAAGATCACTGTGTTAAACATGTACCTACAGTATGACACAGTATTGTGGTGCTCAAGTTTCATCTTTATTTAAGTTGTGCCACCACCTTGCTTCACAATGCAACTCTTGACATAAACTAGTCACAGTCCTTGGCATCACAGATTTCTGTTATTTCTGTGTCCACAAAAGCTCAAACAAAATGCACAACCTGAACAGATTCTGGTCCTTTACCCATCCTTTACAGGGTGGCTATCACCTACAGCAGGCTGCACATTCTGAACTTCTTGCTTAGACGCATGTTGTGCATCTAAAACCATGGGATGTTTTTAGGGAGCAGCCTTGTTTTTATAAATCTGACAGTCTTCATGATGTTAGTAGGACTACTTGAATGACTATTTAACACCACAAAGCAGACTTCAGCCCCGTGATCTTAAAGCATAAACTGTTCATTTTTTTATCTTATCTTTACTTTTGGTGCCATCCAAAGTTTTCCATTACACAGTGTGCCCTATATCACACTATTAATCAAATTCAGATTTGACAGAGCATTTACATTTTGTCTCAGCATGTAATCAAAGTGTCATTTTAGACTTACAACTTATTCCATTTCTCATGTTAAATCATTGTTTAAGGTGAGAGTTCAGCATCGTTTTGAAAATATATGCTGGTGCTATGAGAGTTGACTTAGTTGACTTTAAGTGAAGATGTACATACCTGTATGTTTGTGAAGAAGAGAATGGCTCCGCCGATACTAATGAAGGACATGGCTGGGAAGAGCAAACTGGGTATTGCTGAGGGAACCAGGTGAAAAGAGACAGGAATTATGGGAAAAAAGATGAGGAGAAACGGTACAAACATGAGTGTCCCATCTCTATAACAATAACAAAGCCATACCTGCACTGGAGAAGGCAATGCACAGGGAGCCAGTTGTGTATAATGATCTACAAAAGACAGTTTTTATATTTTATACATTTATATGCTAATGCTAACTCAGACCCAATTTGGAATCATTACGAGGTGTTTTCCTTGGAGTGGGGGAGGTGGGGGGGGGTTACATACACTAAACATGTGCGCTGGGTGTCTTGCTCAAGGACACACCTGGCGGCTGGGCTGAGATTCAAACCAGGAGACTTCTGCATTCCAGCCTGATGTTCTACTCATTGAGTCAACTGGTAATACTCTTGTAATTGTTAATAGAAAAATGTTTTAAATTGAAAAAAAGCTTTCATTGGTGTTATACAGTGTAGTAACGTAATGGGCCTAACTTGCTGTGGCGAACCTTTAGCTCCAGAAATGGACCAGTTCAATTTGTAAGCTGTGTCCTTCTACAGAGCTATGGCAGCAGAAATAACTCACATTGCAAACAGTCTTGTGGCCAGAGTACCGAAGCGATCGAAGAAGAACCCACTGGGTAGCAGGAAGAAGTTGAGCAGGAAGGAGGCGATGGTGAAGACGAGGGACAGCTGCTCGTCCTGTCCACTGCAGTCTGGGAAAGACAGAGAAGGAGTCCCAGAGATCATTGGGGACATATGAGCAGATGTACTCCACAGGAAGGGAAGATCACAGCATGTCAAATATGCCTCAGCAATCAGCTTACCGTAGGTGACAGTGCTGTTGGCTGTGGTCGAGTTCACACAGAACTCACTGAAGTAGCCATCTATCTTCAGGACGAACACCAAGGAGTCCCAGCCGTAAATAACCCCTGTAAAGCAGAGGCACTCGACCATCCCTGACACCAGGGTGAGCCAGCGTCGCACCTGTACACCTGTTTGACACAGCAGCATCTCTGTACAGTGTGTAGGAACTGTCTGGCTCTATGATTCACGTGTTCTTGGTCTGGAACCTCCTCTACGTCCACCTTAACCTTTCAGTCCCTTTTTGTCTGTATTGCCTCCTGAAAACACTAGAAACACTAAAAAGGAACAATAGTGAACACTTCCTGGATTACACAAGCGAAAACATATGTAGATGCAAAACACAATTACAAAAAAAGTAATTGTGGAACATTAAATAAACATCATTTTAGAAATCCACTATGTAAAATAAACTAAACTAGACATAAACCAATCCATAACTTTCAGACAATCGTAAGTTTAAGGTAAGGAGGTACAGCAGGTACAAGCAGTTAGTACTCATCTGTGTGCCCAGCGACTCTAAGTCTCTCTTCTTCCTACTGCTTCTTTTTTACACATTTATACCCCTCCTCTACCTTTTATCTCTCTTATCTTACATTTGTCACACCCTGACTTTCTTTTTCTGCTCCAGAACACGAGTAACATGCCTACTGTGTGTCCGTTCACACACATGAAATATGTCTGACCCTAAAACCATTACATTACAACGCCTGGCAGTTCATGTAGGTTTTCAGATTTCTTTGGGTGTCTCTGACTGTTTGTCTCCTTTCAACTAGGCCAAGTGAACAACAGGGACGAAAAGCAATAATTCAACCAGTGAGTTTAATAATCAGCCTTAGACCTGTTAAAGAATAATTATTTTGTCATGAATTACAATGGGTGTTCTAAAGCCAAACTCAAAAATGAAAACAGATTTTTTTATTGTGTTTACATCTTTATTTGTAACACAAGCAGAGAAAGATGATCTGTTGTCTTTTCTGTAGCATGAACAACCTCAAGATATAAGATAAAATGTGTAATCTCTGTGGAGATCTGAAGTTGGTTGAATTTCTACTTGGCTGGTAGATTGGATATGTTAATGTTAAGTGGGTAAACTGGACAGTTGGAACAAGAATGGCCAAACTGTTCTTTATATGTTATCAAAAAAAAAAGGTGTTGGTAAGAGGTCTGTAATGTTCATTCCTAGTTGGCAAAAGATGCGAGGCTGAAGTACAAATGAGAGGCTTTTACTGAGATTTAAAACAAGGCACAACTTTTTGATTACATGGGAAAATAAAACACAACTAGCAGTGTCATGTCCCGCTTGGTATCCCTCCTGTGTCCACTGGATGTCTCTGTTTTGGGGTGTCTTGTTGTGTCTCGGGTCTCCAGTAGGTGTCGGTGTTTCGTACCTCAAGTCTCCTCATGTGTATTGTTAAGTATGTCATTAGTCGCCAGCCTTGTGTAATTCCCTCATCAATCCTCATGTGTGTTTGTACTCACTGCCACCCCTATATATCCAGGTCTTTTGTATTTGCTTGTTGCCAGTTATTGTATGCGTGTTTGTGTGGCTCTATCGAAGTCTCTAGCTAATGATATTGCTTGTTAAGTATATTATCCTATGTTATGTATTCCTTGCCTTAGTTCCTCCTCTGTTTGGTTTTGGTATTGGTTTTGTCATTAAACCCCTTCGCATAACAGACTCAACCCCTGCCTCCTCGCCTCCTTTCTGAGGAAGTGTTACAAGCAGGGGGATCCGTGTTGCATAAGTTCAACTGCAGAGCAATGCAAGTTTAAACTACACATCAATACTACACTGTGCAACAACTGGCAAGGGGTCTAAAGAGACAAGGCACTTAAATCGCAGAAGTGTATAAAACAGGGCTGGAGAACACTAATGATGACTGACACAGGGAAAACAGGATAACAACGCATAGAACCAAGGGGTGTGGAGATATGACAGGTGCAGGGTGTGACACGGTCCACCTGAAATTGTGCAATTGTCTCCTTGAACAAATTAGAAATTTGTTAAGGTGATGGACAAGTGAATGCGCTTGACAAATAAATTTCATGGGATTAGTGATGGTGACATAGAGATTAAGAAAGGTATTTCTGAACATCCTCAGGGAAGAGAATTCAAACAAAAATAATAAAATTCATACATGTAACGAAGCAGACAGGCTGAGGTGAGGTCCATGTGCAGAGAGGGCGATGTATTAAGGAACAAAGCAAACACTAAGACAAAGTAACAGGGTGAAGGCGTTAACATGGACCAATCACATTCTCAAACACTGACAACTACTGGCAACATAATGACATACAGGGAGATATTTAATAGGGACGTTAATGAGGCACAAATGGTAGGTACTAAGACCAGATTTCGGGTTGGCTGTGTTGATATGCCTCATGAGCAGGCAGGGCTTCCCCTGCCTGTTTGTTCCGCTGGGAGGCCAGTCTCCGGCAGTGGATGTACACGTAGAGAGGGTGGATGAACACAAAGAGGACCAGAAGTGTCAGAGCCACATTCAGCTGTGGGATGGAGACAGGACATCCAACATGTCTCATCATCACTAATTCAATTCATTTCAGTTCAAAGAACTTTATTGATCCCAGGGGGAAATTGCTTAAGGGTACTTTGGTACTTCCATGTACAGGACTGCACATTTCATGAAAGATATTATACGTTCTAACTGCCACATTGTCTTTCAAGCTAAATAATATAAACTGTATTTAATACAGCAGATGATTCCAAGATCTGTTGGTATCCAAAATGTCCATCTCTAAAATGTCATTATACAACCTTTTGGATTTGACACCTATATGTCTACTCAAATTCAACAATGAGCATAACAAAATATATCCAACGTTATTTTAATATAATTTGAGTAATGTATTTGGTACTAGTGCACCATGGCCCTTTTCCTGTTGTTTTCCTGTATTGCATTTGCTTTTAAAATTGTATAAGCATAAAAGAAAAAACTAAGTTTCATTCAGCAAAACTCAAATCTTCATTCATTCATTCATTCAGAGAATACAGTAGTTGTTCATTACAATTCTTTCATTACTTATTCACTTTTAAATGCACTATCCGTAAAACGAGATGCTTTTCATATGACCTTTGAAACTCTACACTGAATTTTAGAGTATGCATGCAGTATGTGACACTTTTGTGTATGTTCTGTGAGAACCTCCTTGGGAAAGGACCTCCTTGATCAGAAATAAGCACGGGTATTGCATTAGTGACAACAGTGCAGACAGCGCCATCATCAGGCCAAACAGCTTTCCAAAATGACAGGCAGGAAAACTGGCAGGGCAGAAAGAGTGAGTAGTAGTTTACTGAGTGAACCACAAAACCCTGTGTTGTTGAATTGTTTTGTCTGTTGGCTGTTGTACTGAAGTTGTGTTAATGAAAGAAACTGCCCAGTGCTCCCTCTGGTGTTCATTCTGCCAAACAGCAGGCACAATTGCTGACAGTAGTACAGCTATGTATCTATGAACCATATGCCTGATGCAGATTACTCACGCAATCCAGATAAAGGCAGTGTTGCCTCCATAGAGGAAAGTGCGGTTGATGACTTGCAGCACAAAGGTCAGGTACTGGAGAGGCAGGACAGGTATGGTGGCACAGAGGGAGAAGAGGAGGCACTGGATGGCAGTGAAGAACAGAGAGAGGACGGCGGAACGCAGTTTTGCCTCCTGCTCAGATTCTCCTGAGAGATAAAGGAAGTGAAGCAGGTACCGTGATGCAGAGTCCTGACAGTGTTGAAGCAGTGTTACAACATGCAGCCTTACTGTGGGTTTCCTGCAGTCCTGGGCCTCCTGCTGCCCCTGGCCCCGTGTCCTTACCTGGATCCCGGGGTTTTCTCTTGTTTCTGTCCATAATGAGGCCATTCCAAGGAGCAAACAGCAGTGCACACAGCTGAATGATGGCAAAGGCGTTGGTGTACCTGCTTACTGAGGGACAGCATGGGGGAACAAGAACATCAACCAAGAACAACCAACAAACAAATATGACAGACCTGAGTGTGCTTGAAAGTGAACATGCGTGTGTGTGTGTGTGTGTGTGTGTGTGTGTGTGTGAACACTCTGGTTAGGGTCCTCTCCAGTCAGGCGTTTGAGCATGGGGTTAAGGGTGCCAATGAAGAGAAGGTGTCGTAGCTGCATGACGGACAGCCACAGCAGGTGCCACAGAAAGAACCAGGACAGAACACAGCTTTTAAAACTGGGCACTAGGAAAGAAGATACAGGAGAAACCTGTCAACTCAAGCCTTCATTCCTCCACCTTTGGACGTGTAATAGGCGTTATATGAAATTACTGCCAGTCTTATTGAGTTTGTTAATGACATCACAGAGCTGTTCCACCTTCATGTTCTTCAGATGGAGAATCTGGTGGTTCCTGTTTCTCCTCAACCACATCACTTTGCACTTTGTCTTTGGGGTTTGGTTTTTCTCCTCCATTGATGTTAGACGTTCTAGACCAACCACAAACCAACCTGACACAAAACACAGAGGACAGCAGAGAGGTTTTTGCAAACAACACTGGGTTAGATATTTATAACTAACAATACTTGTGTAGTCAGTTGGCCTTCCGGTACTCGTATGTGAAAACACAGGCCATCTGTTTGTCGAAAGTAAATGCTTTGATCTCCTTACTGATGTTATATTATTCAGTTTAAAAGTACTTTTAGTGTAAATGTGATATCTTACGTTCATTTTTATTAGTAACTTGTTTACATACCACGTTTTTTTACACATGGGAACCGATACGTGATTGATTGGATGATGCAAAAGAATGTTCTTTGATCCTAATGATAAAGGCTGCTGTCTAAAGCAGAGAAAAATAAACGTTTGCCTGAACTTCCACACTTCAGTGTGAACAATGTACTGACACCACATTCATAGGAGTTTACTAATCCATGACAGCAGCACATGGATTTGGAGAAGGAAAGATAAAGATGAAGGCCTGACCCTGTTGGGATTGGAGATGTGTAGAGTCAGGTAAGCCATGGCGCTGAGCGAGGTATGTTCTCACCCATATGTGAAGTCTTCTGGGATGGGATACGGAATGTGACTTTTGGGCATGAGGAACACAGTGCGAAACAGATGAATGACACTACAGGCGGAGAGGAGGAGGAAGGAGGCTAGTAGGGAAACTCCTCCTTCAAACACCACCTGGATTGGGTTGAGTGTTCAGTCAGTTATCAACATGTACTGAGGCAAATGGAAGTAATCAGCATTAGCTACACTGAGCTGTGTTGTTACTGCAGTGACTATCTCAGGTCTACAGGTCACATCTGTGATGTTCAGCCCACCTTAAAAATCAGGAAAACAGCCGACGAGGAGCCATATGCCCCACTGTACATGGTTATGACAGTGGATCGATGGGCCCCAAAGAGATTTCTCACCTGAATGAACACAGATAACATTCATGCAAAGAGTGGTGTAGAATGTAATCAAACTTATATACTTCGTCAGAAACATGTAGACCTTTAAAGTAAACATGTACCTCACAGGCTTCACAGGCCTTATTAACAACTGGGACGTTTTTATTGCCGTCCAGGCTGATCTGCTCGATCTCCTTGCTAATAGCAGAGGTTTATTTATTTTGCGATCACCATACATGCTGTTATTCGGGTGAAGAACTGACTTAAGGTGTACATTTCTCATTCAACAGCATCGCATGTAATCTAGGTGTCATTTTAGACAGAAATCTTTCTTTCAAGCTCACATTGATGTAGAATTATAGTTGTGCCCTCCACAAATGAGAAATATTGCGAAACTAACTTGTTTCCCTAAGATAGTGACACACACACATGTTCTTTCAACATGCTTTGACTCTACCAGCAATTTCAGTTTTATCAGTTCAATTAATCTGAACAAGTTTTTAAGTATTTTGACCTATTGAGAAAAAAGTCGTCCATACTCATTGGTCTGTGTTTACCTAATTTCACAAAGAATGACTGTTGAAAGGTGGGAGAGAAAAATGTTTACCACCTGTAAAAATCCATACCATGTCAATGAGCATCAGACCTGTAATGTGGCTCCCGTGTCAGTGGAGAGTGTCGATACAGTTGTGTCTTAAACGCTTATCTACAATACGATGGGTCTACTGTAATGTATGTGCACTCCTGGGTACACCTGCGAATTTATACTTGATTATGAATTCTGAACACATGTGCACCATGTCCTGGGAGATTATCCCCCAGGCAGCACACATATATCACTGCTACAGTGCTTCTCTGTGTTTATAATGGCTGCTGCTAAGTCCTTTGCACATGGGGACTATGCAGTGCCAAGGGACCGATGCATTCCTTACTGATACGCTACGTCATCGAATGGACCGTGATCACACTGGTGACGGTCTGCACCTTATACACACTATTACTGGCTGTAGTCAGTGTACAGCAGCTGAGTGGCTTGTGGGTAGAACATCAGCCTGGGATGTGGAAGTCTTCTAGTCCAAATCCTGCCATAGCCACTGGGTGTCTCTCTCAGCAAAACACTCAGCTTGACTTCCCTGGGTGATGTTTAATGGCTTCCTGCTGCTCCCCCAGGGACGGGTTAAATGCTGAGAAGTAATTTCCCTATGAAATTAATAAAGTTCTAAAAAATAAATGTTTCTGAAGTCATCTGTGTTCCTTTTAGATTAGATTAGATTAGATTGAACTTTATTGATCCCACAGTGGGGAAATTCTCTTGTTACAGCATTTTATAGGG
>JABJVR010008486.1:0-10604 GCA_025773905.1 Chitala chitala | reverse complement strand
TTTCCACCCTGCACTGTGAATGTTTACATGTTGTGTTCAATAAAAACATGAAAACATATAATGTTTGTGCGGTATTACTTTAAGCAGACTGTTTTTCTATTGTTGTGACTTAGATGAAGATCAGAACACATTTTATGACCAATTTATGCAGAAATCCAAGTAATCCCAAAAGGTTCACATACTTTTTCTTGCAATTGTATATTGTTGTCTTACACGTTAATTTTTTTTTTTTACACTTTTCATCTTGACTCTGAAATGTTCATTTGATTGTATCACTATAGTGTGAAAAGTAGAGCTTGACCAGTTTACCTGGGTGGCACCTGAAAAGCTCCCTGCTATATATACAGCCGACAGAGAAGCGCGTTTGTCTGGGCTGTGTTCACTGTTGTCTAAGTGGGAGAGGTACTTCAAGGCATTGCTATAGGAACCAAAGACCAAAGAGTTGCTAACAGCAAAACTCAAGACAGGGAATGCCATTCCTTTGAAAAACCCTTGGATCTGATGGAGTAAAAGAGAAAATGGCATGTTATAAACACAGAGACCCTGTGCAGATGCACAGGTGCGCACATCTATAAATTTAGTCCAGGCAAAATGTATATAATTGTGGCAAAATGTATATTTTATAAAATAATGTATTTAAATTAGTCCTTGTTAGCACTGGATTCTTTTTAGCTAAATTCTGTCTCAAGCACTCAAGATACATTTTACAGCAGATGTACCTCTAAAATTAAGTTTTCTCAAACAAAACAAAAACACATCCACAAAAACAACTAAAAGGACGCATAATGAAATACTGACCAAACGTGTTTGAATTTATGAGAAAAGCCTGTGAATATCTGTCTTTGTTACACTGACTTAGTGCAGGTATCTGCAAGTACTCATCTCCAAATCACCTGCCCATGCAGATGTTTCCTGCTAGGAGAGTGATGGCCCCATATGCACCTACCCCTTCATGTCGGTAGGTCTTGTTTACACAGTCAAAGATCCCCTTGTACTGGGTCTGCGTCTGCAAACGCACCTGAAGGCACACACATCCAAATGACACCATGGACTCTTCTCAAAACTGATATCCATACATCTGGAGGAATAACACTGGCACACAACTCCCCCCTACTACGTACATGATGTCTCAGAAAAGCAGGTAAAGCCACTTAGTACAGCAACAGTCCCATCACAACGCTCTCCCCCTTCCCATCTGGTAAGTGCTACAGGACAATAAAAGTGAAGACGTCTAGACTGAAGAACACCATTTCTCCTCAAGCAGTCAGTCTACTCAACATCAAAACAAAGACTAAATCATGAATAAAATCAGCTCAAAGATGACACTCCATACAACAACATTAAACTCACTCTATACTTTTTTATATATCGGTCACCCCCTCTTGTTCACCTAGTGTTTGTGTTGCGCTCAATGATGTAAAGTGCATGTGTATTTATACAGATCCCACATCCTCAGTAGTGTGGCTGCGTTCTGTGTTTTTCGTCTATTCTTCAAACTTAAGGGGCACACAAAACACGTAACAAAGAATTTCATTGCATCTTTTTGTACATGGCAATAAACATGAAAACTGCATCTATTACTAGTATTTTACGAACTAATGTGACCTGCATTGCAAAAGATAATTCTCATTTGTAACCTACATATTATAGGTGGAATACGAGCCAATGGACTGGAAAATGGGAGAACCTTACACTACTGCTTTTAGAAACGGTAAAATGTTTGCGATTATCAGTGTTATTTGTCTTAAGTGGTCAGTACGCTGCAGTCTCCACTACAAATAAATCCAGTATTTATTTATTTGTATCTTATTTTGCGGTCTTTATAGGTACTTTGGACCTTTGTTAACGGAGAAAACAGTACAGTTGATACCCTTTTCAAGATTTATGACTTTGTATTCACCTCCTGTCGTTTTCTTGTGTGTGTGTGTGTGTTGCAGAGTCGGTGTGTTAACTGGCGTAGTAGTGGCGCATGTGCTGCTGGCAGTTTTCCCTTTACGGTTTGCGTTAAAAATAGTCGTCGCAGTCTTTGCCTATAGATTAGTACGCTTACACGTGTTAGTTTATTAGTTTACCTCGTCTGTTACCCTGTGTCATTGCCTTAAATACGTATCTGCTTTGTTTGTTTAATACCTCTTACTTGCACGTATGTATGATCTTAACTATTAAAGTTTTCTTAAATTGGTATGTAATGTCACCTTTCTCATGAGAAAACCGTGGTTTCTGCGTTACTAGGCTACTCATATTTAATTAGACGTCGCTATACTGTATCCTGTATGTAGTTACCTTTATTGTGTCCATTGGGTGCCCTAGTATGAGTCCCGTTGCTCCTGGAATAAATGTTTGTATTATAAATTGCACAATTTTAACAAATTCGTAATACCATTGTTTAGCCAAAATTGTCGTGGTTTGCGTAAAATATTAAAACGTCTTACCTGAAATCCAGCCTGCTACAAATTCTAATAGAGGCATTTTTGGTAGGACTCGACTGACTAAAGAGTTAAAAAAAATAAGTATTGCCCGCTGAGCTGGAAAAAAACAGGCACTGCAACATGTGAATATGGTACAATAGGTAAGATGAGAGGGGTGAGGGTCCTAGCGCACTTTATACAAAATAATTTTTCTTTCCGTAAGGGATAATATTGATAAATTGATATTGTTGATAATAATATTACCAAAACAGTTTGAATGTAATCGAATGTAATCGTAAAGAGTTGTAAAGAAACAAATATCACTAATGCCACTATATAAACTATGTCCGCTAGGTACTGCTTGCTTGAAGTCAAAAGTACTGTATACTGTTTCGCCTTCTATACCATTCGGGAAAGTAACGCAGTTAACAGTTTCGCCTTATCTATAGCTTTTGATTAAATGTCACATTTTGTTTATGACGCGCTGATTTAAGTAACTAATGTGGATTTTTAAACCTTTAAAAATATTCTATTTGATATTTATTTAAATTTTAATAGTTGCCCAGCAAATAATAGCTACAAGACATTATAGACTTGTATTAATTATTATTATTATAATATTATAATAAACATTATAGATTCAAAACAGTAAAGTAACGCCCTTCTCAGTTAGGTTTCGTTGTTGAATTTGTAGCGTCATGCAGCAATTAAATTGTCCTCATAATTAAAGTAAAGCAATAGTGTTCCAGTAAAAGTCAAGATTAAATTGATTTTCTACGTTTCTATATAGATACATCATTGTGTAAAATACACTATAAATTAATAAGGGTTTTTAAAGAATTTATGATAGTTTTGTAGTATTTGTTATAACATTATAATGGAATAACATAAGTGAGGCAAGTGGGTTATGAGGTACTTCGTGGTCTCTCGCCCGACGCACCAGACAGGACATAAGACCGCTGAGCTAAAGACCCCACAATTAGCACGCTCGGTGTTAATTAATAACAACACCACACCAACAATAGTTAGTCTTGATGCCATATCCTAGAAAGTACCATACCAGCTGGTCTCCAACTTTGGTCTTGAGCACTTCTGCATTACAACTGAGATCAAAGCAGTGGACCAACCCGTATGTAACTTACTCGGCACATGCATACTGAATCAGCAGGTTGGTTGCAGTTCATCCTATGGGACCTTCACTTTGAGTAGACCTCCAAAATTGCGGATCTTGGTGCCTCCTAGTGGTATGACGTCACATTAAAACCCATAGTAGGTCTTGTGCCCGCTTAACCCTATCCAATTCAGGGATGCGGGAGTCAGGAGCCTATCCCGGGAAGCACAGGGCGCAGGGCATGGGACGCCCCGGGCGGACCGCCAAACCACCACAAGGGACACACACAAACACAGACGCACACACAAAGGAGTTGGGTAGTAATTATATTACAAATATCTAGTACTTGTAATCACAGTAGGATGCAATTGAAAATTGTTGTAATCAGATTATAGTTACGTTAGTTAAGTACAGAAAAGTCGGAATTATTCATATGTTTGTATATTCATATGTAAACACGTCAAATACAGTAAACGTCACATAAATCGGATTTGTATAAACTCAGAAACGTTCGCGGTACGGAAAATTCGTAATGATTTAGTGAATGGAAATCTATTTTCAAATCGATGTTCAGAAATACTGTAATCAATACAAAATTGTTCAATAATTTAATTTTTTTGTTTACCGTAGAGAAGTCAATAAACTAAGAAAATGTAGTATTTGTAATGAAACGCTGGCATATAATAAAACAATATCACCGATGATAAAACACCTAGACAACCGACCCCAAGGAGCTGACAAAGAGGTGCGGGTTTAACCCTCATTAACCAAGTAAATTTGGCTACTCTCCAACATACGCCGCTAAATGAAGTCAAATTTATATTTGTATAAAGTTGAAGTTTCCATTAACATTTAAATTAGATGAAGTTACACAAAGTCAATGTCCCACTCCAAGTAACGAAGACCTGAGACATGTCGTTCGTACCGTTGTCATTTTTGGACTCGAGAATCGACCGCGAAAAGTTTTTTTTTTTTTTTATTAATAAACTTTATTAAAACAATAACAAGTTACAAACAGACTTAAACCAATGATCTATAATAAATAATTAACAAAAAAAAACATTTTTATTCCCAAAGGAGCATTGTAAAAATAAATAAAATAAAATAAAAACAATAAATAAAAATTAAAATAAGTAAATAAATAACAGAAACTTAGAAGGTAATACAGTAAACTTCACATAAGTTCAATATTCTAACAGCTTTAGCGTTTTTTGAGAGTTTAATTCTCTCCAAATATTTTTTCACGTCACTAAGAAAGACAGTCATCAGAGGTTTGCTACAGTTAAATATAATATAAGGTTTATTATAAAATATATGTAGTTATATATCATAATATCTGATATAAGTCCCAAAGAGAATGTCTTTAAAAGAAAAACAGAAGTCACTCAGAATTTTGCTTTGAGTAAAAGCAAGAATGTCTAACCAAAACTTTTTTGTATAGCTGCAAGAACATAATAAATGCACAGCAGTTTCAGGAGCAGAATTACAGAAAGAGCAGCTGGTGTTGATGTCCCTTTTAAACCTCGAAGAAAGGACTTGACGAGATAATATTTATATAATAATTTTAAAGTCGTAATACTTCCGGGTTCAGTAGCACGACTGTATCCGGGTTAGGGAGGGCGCAGTTTTACTCTCCGGTATCAATTTCCGCTCGAATGGTGTTGTTGTAGATTGGGGATTTAAGGTACACTTTAGTTTGTTACACTGCTTTTTATTTAGTCTCGTAAACTTGCAGCCCTTCTCGCTTGAAAACAGGCCAGGTATATTTCACATCTTCTATAATCATCATCATTCCTAGACTATCCTTTAGTTTAAAATACTGAAGTTGTTTTGCCGTTGTATGCCGTGGGCGAAGCAAAGCTAGCTGTTTCGCTGTGAAGCTAACTGATGTAACTGTGTGGTGTGCCGTTTTAAAAGCATAAAATACCGTAAGGTGGTTTGAGCATTTACCAAGATTCTTATTGGATCGGTCTCGTCTTTGGCTGTCTTCTGTAAATACATACGTCACTGGCAGTGGGCACTACACGGGGATTCACTAATTACCTGACTGCTATTAGTTTATCGAAATAAATCTGCTGGTTGTTATTGCTTGAGATGTATTGATAAAGGGAAGTTGTGGTTAGCTGGCTTGCTGTGTATTTGTTATTCTTAGGACCAATAACAACCGCCTTGTGTTGGCAGATGGAGGGAGGGGACAGCGGTTTTCCCCCCGAGCAGTCCGGTCATTCCCAGAGGGGAAGCGTGTCGTCATCTGGCGTTCGCGGTGAGCGCTGTTTGTTCCTCACTAGACAGTGCGCAGTTTATTTAAGAGTTCTGTGGAGGTTTGTGATTCCCATGACTTGTTTCATATATCATTCTTTTGTAAAGTACGTAAAATCAAGTTTGAACTAGTAGTAAGTTTACACTTTTTTCTGTGTCTTGAAATTAAATAAAATGTGTTTCAAGTTGAAAAATTGGTGTAATAAAATATCCAGCTATAAATAAATTGACGCAGCCATGTAGATATGCTTTTTCAGTGAAATGAATACTCTAAAGAGTTATTGATGTTAACTGAGGGTAGATGATGTTAAAGATGGATATTTCCTGACTTCCTTCCCATAGCCCAGGATGTGTTGATCTACCTTGTGGGAGACAGTGCTGTGCACATGACCGTGGAAGGAGTGGGATGTGTGACTGTGCAGGAGCTGAGCCGCACTGTTCGGGAGGCCCTGTGTGTCCCAGATTCAGCACAGGATACCTTTGCATTTTGGCTCTGTTCCCCCTTGCTAGGTAATCATCCTCTCTTATTGTTCTGTTTCTACTCTAATGATTGTGCACTCATTTATGGTTTTATTATTTTAAAATGATCTTTACATAGACATTTCCTCTCTCTACTTTACATGAGCTATCCTCAAATGGCTCTTAAAGTTTCACATGAACTGACACAGCATTTGATTATAACAGCTGAAATTGTGCTGACCCTCCCTGAGGAGAGGTTTTTTTGGGGTATTCACTGTAAAATCATAGGAAAACTAATATTCAACAATAATCATCTGACTGTGCTTGTATAATTTTTTTTCACACCACAAAATCAGATTGTAGTGTTTTTAAATCAGTACTTTAACATTCTAATGTCTTCTGTAAGAGCTACAGTTAAAACCAAAGCACCAGCCATACAAGCTGTGCCGTCAGTGGCAGGACCTCCTGTATCGCTTTACTGAGGCCTCAGAGGATGATATCTCACAAGGTAAGGGGTCTGAATTCATGTCTGTACTTACCAGTGTATTTGTGTGTTGGGAGAATCGAGACTTTGACATGCATGCTGTGTGGCATTACAGTGTACTGCCAATCACCTGCTGATATAACCGGAATCCTGGTTGCTTTTGTGTTTCCTACTGGACCTGACCAGTGATTGACTGAGCCTCAGAGCTCCCTTGCCTATTACTGTATTTTCTCTGTACCTTTCCAATGTATTTATCTATTTCCTTATTTTCTCTGGTGTCTGCTTTTTTCACTTGTATGAACATCTGTATGTTGTTGTTTTTTGTTGGGAGAATTCTGTTTATTGTACCCTGATAACTTTGCTTTACATGCGTCAGTGAAGAAAACATGGCTTCTTCTGTTTTTTTTGTCTGATTTTGTATTAACTCGCTTGTTTGTACTTACAGATGAGCCATGTCTGCAGTACAGAAGGAATGTGTTTTTTCCCAAAGCCAAAGAGCTCCAGGTACTAAGTTTTTTGTCTGGATGTTTTTGTTTAAAGATGTGTAATGTTTGAATGATTAAGAAAAAAAGACCTTCCACAAAAACACTCAGAAATTCAAACAGTTGACATGAATAATTGTGCTGCTTTTTCATTAATTTTATTAATTGTAATAATTGTCCCCTTTGCTCTGAACATACATATAGGTAGTTGCTTTTATATAAGACATCATTAAGTTATTTCAGATGTTTACATTTCTCATTTGCATAGGCTCTGCTGAATCTCCATCTGTCTTACCCTCTTGTAGATAGAAGAAGAAGGAGTTCTGAGGCTCCTGTATGAAGAAGCCAGGGAGAACATTCTTGGTGGCAGGTACCCCTGTGACCCAGAGCACTGGCTCAGATTGGGGGCGCTCTCCTGTGCCTTGGAGCTAGAGCCAGGCCTGGACAATGCCAAGGCCCTGGCAGCCATCAGGTAGACACTCGTTGCCGCACTTGCTGCGTAATGCTGTGACATCTGCCGTGTGCAGCGTGCGTGCGTGTGTAGGTGTGCGTGTGTGTGTCTTGAGCTTGTGTATCAGGACCAATGTGTCTGTTGCATCCTTGTAGGTCCATTTAGCACTTTGGAAGAAAATTTTAGTACTACCTTTGTTTGCACAATACTTCAGTCAGTTCAATATAATCCATAAATATCCAGGCAGGGGAAACTTTTTCTTAAGTGCATTTATTGAATTGCTGTACAGTGAGGAAAGTCTTCCTCTCAGGTCAAATTCCTCCAACGGACATATATTTTTTTATTAGGCAGAGCTATATGATCAGTATTACTGATTCACTGTATTTGGCAGAGTTTACTTGTTTGCTGTGTTCTTCTGGTATTCATGTTCTCACTTTGCTTCCAAAAATTACATAGTTAGTCAGCCAGTATACGCAGATTCTAGTTCTTGACCAGGTCGCCCTGATATGCAAGGGCCATTAACTCTCTCCAGAGCCAAATTGGACCTTGGCATTATGGTGTTCTGGGAATCCATCCAAGTACAATTGCAACATTTGATAGGATAAACAATTGTATTATTTTCTATTCCAAGAACATATTTTATGATTGGATTAGTGTTGTTCATTAATATTAATAAGCAAATGTATCACTTGCTGAAAGATATGCATGAAAATACAAAATTTTTTATAACTGATGCTTTTCTCTAACAAAAGATTATATATAAGTGTGTTCGCCCCCACTTCACTTTCCTAAGCTTTTCTGTGTGAAGCTGATTTGGCATTAACCACAAGGCCGGATTGGTTCCTTTGTGGAGCCACTTGAGAATCTGACACTTTTGTGCATCTTGTGATGCTTCCGTCACAACTGTTCACTTTTTCCAGGGAGAAGAAGCTCTCCTGCTTCCTGCCAGCCCACATGTTGGGTGGTGGGGGTGGCCTGCTGTCAGCTCTGAGGGGCAAAGGGGGCCGCCAGGCAGAGCTGGAACAGCAGCTGCTGGAGGAATACCGTAGGATTAGTGGGCATGCTGCAGACAGCAGCTCAGCAGACAGCAGCTCGGCCGAGCCCGTCCGTTATCTACGCCAGTACCTCAGTATCTGTCACACGCTGCCTTACTATGGGTATGTAGTAAAGGCTTTGTGTGCCATGAGAGCTCTTGGGTGGCAACAAGGTCGGACCTCTCCCTGATGCATGCGCCTTTTGGGTTTGGGGTTTAGAGATTTTATGTGCACTATGTATAACCAGTAAAATTAAGTCTTACTTATATGTTTGTCTCTGTGGTTATTTCAGTGTTTTGTCTGCTTATCTGCGGTATGTGTTTGGCAATAGTGTCACCTGTGCTTTTCCTGTGTAATCTCCTCCCCCAGGTGTGCTTTCTTCTCTGGAGAGATTGACAAACCTCATCAGGGACTCCTCCACAGGAGCGGACGTAAGGCTGTCTGCGTGGGAATCAGTTTGGAGGGGGTGTATGTCATGGACGTTAAAGAGAAGGTGTGATATCTAGTGTCATCCCTAGACGAATGTGTAAAACAGGAGTCTTGTAGGATATCACGTGTTGATTACAGACCAGTAGCAACTCTTGCAGTAAAGTGTAAAACACTAACATGATGTGTTCAGGCCATGCACTTGGGTGACATTTGACTCAGCATGACTGTATGTAATGTGTAACATCAAGGACTGATTGTGTGTGTAACATCAGTGTCTTCCCTGTCTCCCAGCATGTCCTTCTGGGCCTCCGCTTCAGCGAGCTGTCCTGGGATCACAGCTACCCTGAGGGCGAGGGCGACTCTCACATTCTGTGGCTCGAGTTTGACGGGGAGGAGGCGGGGACCCCTGTTAACAAGTTACTGAAGATCTACTCAAAGCAGGTGATGTGCCCCAAGAGAATGACCAGAGCTACCAGCAGCGTATATTTTATTTAGTCCCAATTATCTCTTACTATCTGTCACTATTATCTCCAAACCGTATTGCATAATACATCATGCTTGCATCTGTTTCTCAGGCCTTGAAGTATTGATGGCATGGTGGCCTTAACAGAGTTGAAGATAATACAGATGCTGAGTTCTTAAAACAAAGCACAAAGGCCTAAGCATGGCACAGTAGCCTTGGTAATAGCTTCTGATGATGCTAAAATTGCTAATGTGTTATCATACAGTGGCACAGTGATTGGGTGTTGTGTTCAGGTCTGAGATTTCCAGTTTCAGATCCCTTCACTATGGCAACATGTTCTTTTTTTTTTTTTTTTTTTTTTTCCCCTCTCCCCTCTGTCTTCGCTGTGGGGCAGGCGGAGCTCATGAGTGGCCTGATTGAGTTCTGCGTGGAGCTGCGTGCTGTCGCTGATGGGGCAGCAACGGGGTCGGACCCCTCCCTGATGCACACGCCGGCCAGCACACCTGGTACTAGCGGCAAGGCGAGGGGTGGTCAGCGCGGGAAGCTGCGCAGGCAAAGCAGTGTGGTGTGCAGCCGTGTGCACACCCTGAGCACCATCAGCTACGTTGATGATGGTAAGAGACTACGTCACCACTCGGCGGGAGCATAGAGCAGGTAGGGAGGAGCTCAGGAACAACCACAACCAGTCCAGTGCAGTGTGTAGTGCTGAAAAAGCACCAATAAGCACGGGGGGCCTTTCATGCTTCCTTTAGTCTGCTATGAAGCCATAAAGAGGATATACAGGGTGGAATTTTGCTAGCGTAACATTCCTGGATTTATAGAGAAATTCTTGTATTTAACAACATGCTGTGTGGAGGGGGGTGGTAGTTTGGGCAGTGTGTGAATCCATGCAGTCGTTTTGAATCTGTGTGTGCATGTCTGTGTGTTTGAATTTGTATGTATTTGAGTTGAAGTGTGTGTGTGTGTGTGTGTGTGTGTGTGTGTGTGTGTGTGTGTGTGTGTGTGTGTGTGTGTGTGTG
Organism: Chitala chitala; assembly: GCA_025773905.1. NCBI lineage: Eukaryota > Metazoa > Chordata > Actinopteri > Osteoglossiformes > Notopteridae > Chitala > Chitala chitala. The sequence continues at coordinate 5 of JABJVR010008486.1, read as the reverse complement.
TGTGT
>JABJVR010008484.1:0-10606 GCA_025773905.1 Chitala chitala | reverse complement strand
TCTGTGAGTGGTCCCCTGTCCTCCTCCTTTGCCTCCTTGAACTGTCTCCTCAGACTCTTCAACTCCTTCCTGAGCTGGTGGATCTTATTTGCTATGTTGGTCATGATGTAGGGTTTCACTGCTCTCTTCTCCTCCAGTCCAAATCTCTCAGCTGCTAAGCTGATGATGATAGTCATCATTGTCTGGAGGCGTTGATCAGCTTTGCCCTTTGCTGTTGCTCCCAAGATGGAGTCTGCATTTTCATTAAACTGAAGCCTCTCCTTCGTTTTGTTGGCTTGGAGCCATTTGACCGGACGATGTTCTGATGTTCTGCGTGGTTCTGATACTTGTGTCACCTGGACGAACTGGGCACTGTGGGCTGACTCCGGGCCTAGCTCCTCCTGCATCTCACCAAGGGTGGACCCTGTGTGCTGTGACTCTTGTACCTTCCACACGCATCGCATCTTGGCCTGGTGGATCTTCAGACCACATAGGTTTTTGCACACCATGCCGCAAAGGCATTCTGTAGTACAGTAACAGATCAGAAATATACTTTTTTTATGTTGCCTGTAGAGCCCAACAACCCTCCAGTAAAATGGACTACTCACAAAGTGCTTGAGTTGCAATACAAACATTCCATTAAATAAAATGAAGAACCACATCATCGTCTGCACAAGGTAGGAATTATCATGTAATTATTTCATGTAATAATCTCAGTGAAATGTTTTGCTGTTGTCACCCTGAACACACCCTGGTTCTAGATATTACAGTGTGCCAAAGAATGCATCGAATCTATAGTACTTTATATATTAGTGATTTAAAGATCTCTAATAATCCCCTTTACAGCTCATTAAGTGGTGCTGAACTGCAGTCTGTTGGTGAAGCTCAGACTAGTCAAACCAACAGTTCCACAGCAGGGACAGAGCTCCCATCCGTTAGCAGCAGTAATGCCAGGACTCTCTCAAGTAGGCCAGATGTTATCATGGAATCCACCACAGTATCAGCCCAGACCAGACGAATCCTCAGCTAATATGGTAGTGAAGGTTGATGCAGTACATCATCCTGATGAAGAAAAATCACTTGCAGGTACATGCAGCACAGGAATAAAATTAGGAGCATAACAGACAAATAACTCAGCCCAGAATTATGTACTGTAAATTAGTAAAAAAAATTACTGTTTGCAGATTAACCTGATCTCTTCAAATGCCTATCTTTCAGAGTGGAAACATGAATCAAATGGACCCAGAGCAGCCTGACAGACGTCATTCCCCTGGAAAATGGCACTATGAAATATATAGACCCTAAAATACGGCATTATGAAATAAATAGACCCTGAAAAACGGCATTATGAAATAAATAGAGCATTGGGCAAAACAACCTGTGGAAATAAAAGCCGCATTTGGAAAACGCCATTTTGAAATAAAAAAAACTGCTGAAATTAAAAAATGGGCGCTGCACTACACCTTTTTATTGTGAAAACCCATGTGATAAAATAATATTTCATTATAATAAGCAAACGTTTGAGAAAAAATGAAAACTATTTAATAACAATGAGCTGAATTAAAAAATGGGTTGCATTATTTTACAATTTCATGGTCATATTATGTGATTGTTTTTTTTTATTGAAAGAACAAGTCATTTCATAATGTCTTATTGACATGTTTAATTTTGAACACTATGGACCTCCATATCCAAGCTGTGTTAGACAAAGTTATTAACACAGTGTTGGTTTCCATTTAGACAAAACGGTGTGGGCTACACCAGTTTCATTGGTCGTCTGGGCGGGTCCATCGCTCCACTGATATTACTATTGGATGATGTGTGGGAGCTCCTCCCCCAGATTGTTCTCTGTGCAGTGGCCATGCTCTCTGGCCTGGTGGCCTTACTTCTCCCAGAGACCCATGGTATCTGCCTACCAGAGACCATCGAGGACATTGAACAGACAAGGTACAGAAATGTTACTTAAATGGGCTTTCTTTTGATTTTTTTTTACCCTTGTCGATCAGGCCATATAGACACTTAATTGTTCTTTGCTCTAACAAGATCTGTGTGTGTGTGTATATTCTGTTTAGCTATGTAATTATCAAAGCTTGATATACATTTGTTAGTTGGTGATGCTGGTGACATTGTTCCATAAATTTAGTCAAGGATGTCAGACAATGGAGATCCTGAACAATTCAGGAGAATAAGATTTATTCACAGGTCATGCAACATGCCAGGGTGTATACATTTTTAATTACCAACTACACCCTAAAAATCAGAGCAAGAGGTTAATTCAGTTTTTGAGAATTCAGGTGTTTATTTTTCCAGACTAATCCTCTTGCCATCTATTTTAATGAGATTACGGAGAGACAGGTACCCTCCCATATTACTTTACCTCTTGTCATCATGGCACCATGCTTTGGATAACGGATACTGGTGGGCTGATACTGCTGTATTTGAAGTGCAAAAGAAGAGTGGGATTCATTTTGCGAACACAAGTCGGGTACAACAATGGCATCTCCCCCTGTACTTATGGCAAAGGACTGCTCTGCTTTATTTCATCACTCAGTTGCTGTGTTGATTGGTTTTGTCTCTAATTCTGTAAAGTTCATAATATTATGCTTTAATTCTTCTTTTGTTTCAGGAAATTACCAGTGAATGTATCAACCCAAGACAAGAGTGACATCTCTCTTCTTCCAGTACCTACTAATGTGAACTAGAACTTTTCCAGAATGAAATCACTTAAGTGCTGTCTATGCAGTCCCCAATTCTTACAGCAGAATAAATTAGTGAAGAGTTTCACAAAGAAAACTGCACTAGTTGTGGCCACAGGACTAGAACATGGAGGTTCTCCAAAACACACACTGCCTGGCCAAAATAAAAGTTGCACACTAATATTTAGTTGGACTGCCTTTATCTTTGATTAGGGCACACATTTGTTGTGGCACTGTCTTTACACACTTATGCAATGTCTCAACATTTTTATCTACATCTGCATTCATGTTACACCAATATCTTGTAGTGATGAGGAGTTGAACCACTCTCTAAAGTGTTCTCCAGCACATCCTAAAGACTTCCAGAGGGGTTAAGGTCAGGACTCTGTAGTGGCCAGTTCATGTGTGTAAGTGATATCTCATGCTCCTTGAACCCCTGCTTCACAATTTCAGCCTGCTTAATCTTGGCATTGTCAGCCTGGAATATGCCTATGTCGTCAGGAAAGAAAAAATTCACTGACAGGAGAATGTGGCCATTTAGTAGATGCAGATATGTAGCTGACCTCATTTTATCGCCACATAATGTTGCTGTGCTTAGACCAAACCAGTTGAAGCAATACTTCTAACACTGCTTCCAGAGGCACAACACAACATTGGCCAGCCAGTGTATACTTGTGTATTAATCTGGCACTGCATGATAAATGCATTCCATTGATACCCCTTCTTGTAATACCAAATCATTCCATAGCAAGAAATTTACTTACTGACTTGGTTGATGAGTATTTAACAAAAGTTAACATCTGTATAATTTAGGGGTTCTCCATCATGCCCTGGTGGCCCCAGTGGGTGCAGGTTATATTTCCAACCAATTCATTCTTTTAAATTTGACCACTATTTTATTTAATATCAATTACATAATTTCTTCTCTGTATGTTTCTTCATAATTTGCAACTTTCTGTGCTCAGTTGTTAATATTTATTGAGAGAAAATAGAAGTTGCAAAAAAAAGTTAAAAGTGTGATCTACTGTAAGATCTGTAATAAAAAATATAAATGGCATAACTTTAACTGCAGAATCAGAGCAGGAAATATTTCGATAATTAGGCATATTGTTTAAATCCAGTAATCATCAATTGTATTCAAATTGCAATAATTAATAAACACAAATAGGTGCCAATGATGAAGACTGCTTAATTAGGACTAGTGATTTAAGGTATTATTAACAACAAATACATTAAAAAAGAAAAAAACATTAAAATTGTTAAGAAACACCAACAGTTCTTTGTCTTGCTTTTTAAATTCTTATTTAAAATTAATCAATTTTCTTGAGTATTTCTTGATTGACACAGTGATTACAGAAAAAGGCAATAATATTTAACTGAGATGATGTTTCAACAAAAAGCAAAAATTGGCTGAAATAAAACCCAGTGACCCACTAGGGCCACCAGGACCAAGTTTGAAAACCACTGCTTTTAAACTGACATAGACTGACATCTCCCTCTACTGGTATAGTATTTATATAGCAAGATTACAGAAAGACTTGGGTAACATTTCATTGTTAAACAGAAATTAACAGTTAATTTTTCTAATATGTGTGTGTGTATGTAAAATATACGTGTGCTTCTTTGAAACATGCCCTAGATATGCAATATTAATGCAATATTTAATATTATTAAAATATTAAATAAGATTTTGTAATTTACTAACTTTCATAAGCTTTACAACAAGACCTGTAAAAGAAATTATTAAATTATGTGAAGTTTTCATGTGGTGAGGTCACAGCAGACTGTTTTCAGGTACCTGTTATATGAACAAAATTTTGGCCTTTTTTACTCAGGCTGAACTTACGCTGGAGCACGTACACCAAACACTGAATTCATGTGATGAAAAACGCAACGACAGTCAAACAATCTCAGATAAAGTGTTTCTGATTATAATTATAAATAGTTTTTTTCTGTGAAAAATATTTTACCTCAAGTGACCACTGACTGACAGTCAAAATACAATTATCAAGTAAGGACACAAAGACAAGGGTGACTGGCTGTGAACATACACTTTCAGTAGTGAAAGAGTGACATGTTGGTGGAAGAAAGATATGTTCTTTCTAGGCTTGAAGAATTCGTCATATCGAATTAAATGCTTCCTGTTCTTGCCAAAAAGCACTGAAATTCTGGCATTGAAAAACTCACTGAGGTACGTTAAAACAAAGATAAACATTACAGAGTTATGTGGTTAAGGTATTAAACACAACACTTTTAACGGATTTTTTTTTTTACAGTAATGTTGACATAACGTTATGTCAGTACTGTGATTGTGAATCTTACATTACGTAGGCTTCGTACTAGCAGTACTGCATTAGTTTCCTAACATTAACCTTAGCTAACAGTAGTTTGTCACAAAATGGCCAAAACAGCAATAAAATTACCAAAAACGTCGCAATTTTTATGATGTTTAAAAACATAACCCTATGTCACTACTCTGATTGTTAATCGACCATAACGTAGGCTACGTATTAGCCATGCCGCATTTTACTTTGCCAAAATTAACGTTAACAAACTGTAAATAAAGCTGAGAAACTTGGCTGTAGTGGTGAGCAGCTAACCTTACCCACTGGTCAGTTGTATGATTTTTTTTTCTTTATAAAAACATTAAAATGAACTTCAATCCGTTAGTTAATCTTTTCTTTAGAATTGCATAATCGGCTGTTTAAATTACAGAAGCCTGTTAAAAATTCAAGTTTTTTTTTTCTTTCTAAACATAATATGACACATTACCAAGATACAGACTATGGTATGATATGTCACAGTGATAACTAAAACACAAAAATATAAATTCCACCGTCATTATAGCTATATGCACGTTACAATATATTCATTACAACGAAGGTAACCACAAACCCGACCACGAACTATTTAACATTAAGTTTAAAAATCAGTTCATGAAAATCAGTTGGAAATTGGTCCTGCTACCTAGCATTGGGCAAAGTTAAAATTACTTCCTAATATAATGCTGACTGGTAGTGTTTCTGAGTGCGTTTAAATCGAGGTGTTAAGGTTCTAATCATGTATAGATTGCCGAATGGGCTTTTTTAACGAGGTACTTTTACTTAAACACGTTTATTCAAAAACTACTTCTGATACTTAACGTACGGTTAATAACTGATACTTCCGAAGTTTCACTTAAATAATACTACAATGGGTGTCTGACTTTTACTTAAGTAATTTCATTGTAAAATATCTGAACTTTTCAGGTACTTTATATAACACTGGCAGGGAGGCTGTAATAAATTCACCTGACCATGTTGGAAACTAAAGCATTTGGAAACGGAGAGTTGTAAAATCAACAAGGTGAGGGGTTTTAGGAAGCTGACGCTCAGGTTAGGTGATTAATATATTTATTTGTTAGCATTAAGAGACTTTATTATTTGTATTCAGTTTGAATGATGATTAATTGGCTTTTTTTGCCGCAATCAACAGCTTGTGAATAGCAGCGTTTATATAAACTTGGGTCTGGAGCAATATAGACACTTGAAGGTATTTTATTAATGTTTTTTAATAGAAATTATTAAAACACTAATCAACTTGAATTTTAGTTATTTCACTGACAGTGGCACAGAGCCTAAGGCAGTTGCAATTTTGAGAAGGGTGGAACACTTTTTTAAAACGTGTTTTTAATTTCACAGTTAATTTGTAACTGTATGAGCTCTGATGTGCTTTGTGCTGTGATATGAGTGTTAAATCTTTAAATCTTCATTTCTGTTTTGCTAGGGCATTGTCCAGTATCTTTTTTAGTGGTAATACAAAGGATCAGGTTTTTAGCAACTTGTGTGTTGTAACTTTGATTGCCATTTGGGATTGAAGTGTTTATAAGGGTTTTTTGTGATTTGAGTACGATTATTTTAAATTGTGCTTTATCATTGTAACAAATGTTGCACACCAGAGCCTGGAAAATTTTGTATTTTTAAAAATAAATTGTAAACTAAAAGTGTTTTACCAGTTACGTTAACCACATCTAATGTCTTCTAAATATTGTCCTTGACTCTGCCATTTGACAGAATGTCCACAATATCAGTCCACCTATGACAAGAGGGTAAAGATTTCACAAAAGGGTAGACTGCATGATGATGTTTTTAAAAGGTTTTCTCATAATGAGCCATGTCTGGAGGGTCCTAATAACGGGCTAGAACAGGGAAGAATAGGCAGCATAAAAGGCAGACACCAACGCTCGGTCCAAAATTCAGGAGGCAAGGACCCATGACCGTGCTTCAGGATCATAGCCCCAGTCCATGAGGTACTGACAACAAGAGCCCAAAAGGGATTTGACATGGTAAGGTTGACCATCATCTAGCTGCACAGACGGAGGAGTAGGTAGGTGAGCATGGCTGAAATTTACAGGCTTTGGCTGAGAGACATGGGAGCAATGCAAAATTGAGGAGGCAGAACGAGACAGTACATGACTGGATTAATTCTATGGAGGACCTTGAAAGGGACAATTAACATAGGAGGAGCTTACAGACCTGGCCCTTCCAGTGGAGATGTTGGGCGGAAAGCCACACTCACTATCCAGGGTGGAAGATAAGAGCAGGGCAATGCCAGCAGTCATATTGTCAAACAATCATCTGTTGAGCATTAGAACGGTGCAAACGATCATAGACCACTCTCCACAGTGAGCTAGCCTAGCAGTCTGACTGAAGAACCCTTTTGGTAAAAGGTGAAACGTTTCTGCGTAAATGAGAAAGAAGTCTAGTTGACATGACTAAACTTCCAGATAACCTCACCTGGACAGAGAATCTTCATAGAAGTCGGTAATCCATGAAAATCAATCCAGGGTGTGCACTGGGGAGGAAGACACGATGGGGAAAGGCACCAGGTAAAATCAGAAATGATGCAGTACAGTGGGGAAGAAAACACACAACACAAGTTACTTTGGAAACACTCAGTAGTGAAATGTAGGATCAATACTTTGAAAAAGGGCAGGTTGCTTGGTGTTGTTATAAGGTTGTCTCAGAAAGAGCTATGTCTGGAGGTTCATAATGATGGGGCGTGAGATATAACCTGTGCCTTTTCACACTGGTTGAATTTGATGGATACTTACCTTTTAGTTGGTACTGTATGTTCCACCCCAAATTTGGGAAGTGACGTAGGAATCACCCTGCATAAGAAGGGCACACTTACAGTAGGTAACCAGTTTAATTTGACAGCTGTTTTTGATACTGTTGAACATTCCATTCTTTTACATCGATTAAGATATGTTGCTGGTTTTGGAGGTTCAGCATTTGATCGGTTTTCCTCATACTTATCTAACAGATCATATTCAGTTCTGTGGGACAGCTGTTCTATTTCTGTTCCTCTGCACTGCGGAGTCCCTCAAGGCTCCATCCTTGGTCCTGTTTTGTTCTCTTTGTAGATGTACCCCCTGGGACAAATACTTGAGAGTTTCAATATATCTTATCCTGTTTATGCTGATGATCTCCAGATCTACTTACCAGTTGATCTTGAGGACACTAGGCCATTACATGTCCTTGAGAACTGCCTTGTGGAGATCAAGGCATGGTTGTCTGAAACTGAAACTCCTTTGACTTCCATATGTTTCCAACTAAGTCCTCTGTTAAGAATCTTGGTGTCATTTTTGACACTGAATTATGCTTTGAGCCCCAAGTTAATAGTGTTGTTAGGTCGTTATATTTTCAGCTTCGCCTGTTGAGAAAAGTGAAACCTTTTCTATCATGTATGGATTTAGAAAGAGTAATCCATGCTCTAGTCAGTACACAGATTGATTACTGTAATGCCCTGTATGCTGGCCTCAACAAATCTACTCTATCCCGTCTATAACTTGCTCACAACGCAACCGTGTTTTTTGACATCGACCAGCAAGGTTGCACCCAGCACTCCTGTGCTGCAGTCTGCATTGGTTGCTGGTCATATTCAGCATCCAGTACAAGCTGGTGTTTTTTGCATTTAAGGCTTTCAATAAACTGGCTCCTGAATATTTAACAGATTTACTGTTGGAAAGAGATAGTATGGAGTCACTGACCATGTAGTGTTCTCGTACAGTGTGTCGGAACTCTGACGAAACACCGAGTTAAACCGCAGTCAGTGAAGACTCTAATAGATGCACCCCCACCAGATAATACAGTACAAAACATAGTAAAGTGGACCCCTTCTACACGATTAAAGTGCTGACATACCATAATTCTAATAGATGCGCCCCAACCCAATAATACAGTACGAGACAGAGTAAAGTGCACCCCTTCTGTGCAATTAAAATGGTGACATAGAAACGTGGCCAATGCGTACAAATGTGGATTTGCGGAGAATGAATGTGTAAATGCATTGAATTATATGCATTTTATACAAGTCTATTTAATTAACACAAAAATGCTACATTATTTGGTCAAAATTTGCTTCTGAATCCCAAATTGATTTGCTCTGCATTGCACCAGCATCAATTGTAAAACACAACAAGTGAAGTTCTGTTATTTTCAGTAGGTTTACAATACATGGACCTTGAATTTCGTTTGAAAAGTTAATTGAAAAAAGTAAATCGAGTACAATAATAAGGTCTTCAAAATCTGTGCTATTCTTACTGAATTAATTTACTGACTCAACATTTTAAACTTTACCAGCAAAATGTTTTCCTTATTCCTCAGCCAGCGCAATTACCTTCACCTTAAAAGCATCTGTGTACGACTTTTTGCTTGTCATATTTCACCCTTTTTTTTAACATTAAACTATTTTGTGTCCAATGGGTGTACATTGTAGGCAACCGTTGATATGTCTAACAGAAACTGTGATAATGACTGAATTTTATTAGTCATGTCATTACAGTTAAAAGACGTAGTTAATGGAGATTAAATTTTTCGATTGTTTTTTAAGAACATTAGGCTTTTAGTAACAACTTGTTTTAAAGGTTTTCAAAAACTTCATAATTTGCACATTTAGGCCTCAAATAGGTGCGCCCTGCACATAACTTGTAACGCATCCAAGCACGTTAATTAGGAGAAATATGGTATGCTCTTTGTAATACTAAGATACCACAATGTGTGTATCCTTGTTGGAGCAGATAAAAGCTGTCATTTAAGCAATATCACACAAGAGGGAGTGCCATTGTACTGAATATCAGCACAGGTGTGCTGCAAGCTTGCAGCCTCGTGCCAAAGACATCACAGCTATGCTCATATTCAGTACAATAGTGTGAACTCCAGTGTGACATTACTTTTATACAACAGTTTTACAAAAGCCATTTATTAGTTGACGGTAATAAGCAACAGCAGATTATGATTTGTTTGTTTATTTCATTGGAGTCGTGGTTAACACCATTGCCTCGCACCTCCAGGCCCAGTGTTAGATTCCCACCTGGGGTCTGTGTGAATAGAGTTTGCATGTTCTCCCTGTGCTTGGTGGGTTTTCTCCACGTTCTCTGGTTTCCTCCCACAGTCCAAAGGCATGCAGGTTAGGTTGATTGGCATCTCCAAATAGCCCATAGTGTGTGCTTGGTTGTGTGTGCACGTGCGTGTATCCTGTGGTGGGTTGGCGCCCTACCCAGAGTATGCCCTGGATTGTAACTGACTGCTGGATGGATATTTATTTTTAGTTATTTGACTTCACCAACACAAATATATATATATATTTTTGGCATTTTTTTACAATGTACTGTTGAGCTCATGATGGACAGTTAGTGTAATTAACAAATATTAAAACACCTGTGAAGCTATATATATATAAGTATATCTATATATATATATATATATATATGATATACTTAAACATGGCGGCACGGTGGCGTGGTGGTTAGCACTGTCTCCGGGCCTGAGGTTCAATTCCCGCTTTGGGTCTGTGTGCGTGGAGTTTGCTTGTTCTCCCTGTGCTTGATGGGTTTTCTCCGGGTGCTCCGGTTTCCTCCCACAGTCCAAAGACATGCAGGTTAGGTTGAT
>JABJVR010008482.1:0-10608 GCA_025773905.1 Chitala chitala | reverse complement strand
CCCCCCCCCCCCCCCCCCCCCCCCCCCCCCCCCCCCCCCCCCCCCCCCCCCCCCCCCCCCCCCCCCCCCAAAACGCAAGCACAAAATCATGACAAAGGGGCATTTGGGGCCAAGGCAGGCAGCTTACACGCCAGCCAGGGTGACACTCCCTCAGGGCGAGCTGTACGTAGGGTGGGTCTGTGAACTACACTCCCTCAGGGCGAGCCGTACGCAGGGCGGGTCTGTGAACTACACTCCCTCAGGGCGAGCCGTACGTGGGGCGGGTCTGTGAGCTACACTCCCTCAGGGCGAGCCGTACGCGGGGCGGGTCTGTGAGCTACACTTCCTCAGGGCGAGCTGTACGCGGGGTGGGTCTGTGAGCTACACTCCCTCAGGGCGAGCTGTACGCGGGGTGGGTCTGTGAGCTACGCTACCTCTGGGCAAGATATACACGGGGGAGAGGGGGTTTATGAGTTACGCTCCCCAAGGGCAAGGATGCAAGGCAACAACCTGGACAGTTCTGGGTTTCTCTTACAGCAACTAATTTTCCACACACACACACACATTTCCTCTAACTGTATATGTGACCTCAGCTGGTAAAACTATCCAGGTAATGTTAATAATGCCTTTGCTTTTCCAACGAAAAACTGACTTACTACTGACTTACTTCATGTGTATGCAGCTGGCCCAGATTTAAGAAAATCAATCAATTTAGAAATCTTAATATAATATTTTAAAATAATATACACAAAGGTACAAGGTGATCCATCTGTAAGTGATTACAGTAGCCCCTCCCAGCCGTTTTGGTTATTCACGGGTTCACAGTGAACAATCAAACAGGAATAATACTTGGAATTCGCTGAAAGATTGCAGAAACTCAGATAATACACAAGCAAAAATATATGAATAATGCAAATCATTTTCAGTGTCACATAAAAATCATACAAATATTAGTGTTATTTAATATTTTTTATTAAAGCACCCTTGCCTCGGCAGCCAGCCTCACTCACGTGTTGGTTGTGTTGGTGACCGTGGAATCTTGTGTTTGTCACAGTAACGTTTAAATGTAATTTTGCATGTTTAATAATGAATTTAAAACGTAAATCTCACAGTGCTTCTGAAGGCATTCCTAAAAGGAAGAAGACTGTGATGACTTAAAACAGGACTGACTGTACCGTTATAAAAATTAGAAACTTACAGCTGAACACACATTCACCTAGAGGGCCTATAAAACATTAAGATGCACTGCAAATCCAGAGATAAATTAACCTTTCCATCTCTAGAAAAAATAGGGAGTACACACAGTTCAACAGATGTGGGGGATAAAGTGAGATCCAAAGAAAAATTGAAGGAAAAAAGAGAGAGAGAGAGAGAGAGAGAGAGAGAGATAAGATGGACACAAGAAACAGCCAACATTCGTGTGTAAACATGACTTAAACATCAGAAACACAGGTTCCTCACTGAGGAAAGTGAATTAGCAAAGACACAAATGCTAGAATACCTCTTGGTCTCATTTTCAATATACCAAAGAGAAAAAAAATATACACACATATATCTCACCACCAAACATGTGTGTGTATACAGACAATTCTAAATGCTTCAAAACGCAAAAACAAATCCAATCTTCAACGTAAACGTGATCAGTAAGTGAAACACTTGCTTTGTATTGAAGATGCTGTTAATGTGGCACACGGCGTTCCACTTAAAGCCTTACACCTCAAAAGCAGTAAAGAAAAACAGAAGCTTCAAAGAGTCACTGATTGAGTTTTAAGGAAGTGAATTTGCTAGAAAATTTTCCATTTCTCCTTACTGCTCTAGTCCAGTTTTATGTGCACAGGCGGCCAGTTTTAAGTGAAACACCCAGTAGTGTGATTACAGCATGCTCAGTTCCTACACACCCAACGGACTCACGCATGATAAACAACATGCCAAACTACTGTGTAAACATCACACGCCTTTCTCACGCATTTCCAACGCTGCACGAATGCCCGTCTCTGCCTTTGCACTCTAGCGTGTAAGCACTCCTGTGACACTCTGAGGATGAACACACTATGGATCTCCGCTTAATTCCACAAAGCCCCTGACATGCTGTGACTAGCAGCGATAACTGCTTTCTTACACAGACTGCCAGGGACAGAAAACAGGGCCACTCCAGACACAGGAAAACTCCACGTTCACCTACACACAACAATCTTAGTATGGCTACATCAATTGGTGAATCTTGCTCCTTGTTCTTAAACAATTAAGACACTCAAGAGATAAGACCATGACTTATGATTGTATCATCTTTGTTGGCATAACATTGATAATCATCAAATGCAGCCATTATTCCTTGATCTTAATCTTTTCTTAGGCAATTAATTCCTCTCCTATACGGCATTTCAAGAAGCTTTAAACTAAGTCATTTCTGGGAATGATTTTGAAGTCTTCAAAGATGCAGCGATAGAGAAAGAGAAGGAGATAAAAGAAATAGCAGGAGAGACACAGATGGTCATGGTGAGATCAAGCAACAGAAGCGTGACAAACCAAGCGTGTTTACACTCGTCTGTGTAGAGTGCAACTTCATCGGTAAGTGGACTGGTGTTAAGGTGTGGATCAGCACCATTCAGACTGACGCATTCAGCATGACCAAAAAAAAATGCTTAAATGCAATTTAAAACAAAGACATTCCCATCTGAGTCCATTTCACAACCCAATTATTCAGCCAGACGCACTGTATCTCAATTCTCGATCACAAGTGCTTGTTCAGGACTCTTGTGCCTTAAGTGTTTCCGTATGTGTGAGAGCTTCCTTGTGCACGTGTACAACAGAAAGACACAGAGGACGAGAGAGAAAGCATCCAAGGCGCGATTATGTCCTGCAAGTGCTCAAGAGGGCAGTTGACAGGGGCTATTTTTATCCCAAATCTGCCCCGCGGGGGCCCAGGACAATCTCAGCCGCTGAGCACGGACGACTGAGCCCTGCCACTGTTACTCCCCCACAATCGTGCCTTTATTCGAGAGCCAGGAAGAAACTTAGGCCATATTTCCAGTTACTGCACAACCGTTTCACAGCATACAGCTTTACAGCTCCAAAACACTCAGCAGACAGACTTCCTCAGCCAGCCAAGAGCTGTTATACACACTTCTAATTTAATATAAATGTGATGGCACCCTATTATCTATACTAAATGTAGCCTATGTGTACTAATGTCACTGCTTGATAGGGCATAATAGGTTAATCTACATAAACAATTGAAAAGCTCAAAAAAGTGTAATATTAGGAACAGATGTCCATGTGTAGAGGTCTGTATACAATCTCTGTGTACAAAGCAGTGTTAATTAGTGATCTTTAAAGCCAAAGCATGTGGAAAAAGGTAGCAGATTGTCATTGTAAACAGCATTCCTGGACTTCTCAGAACTGCAGCCAGACAAACACCACTACATTAACTCTGGACATAATCAGGGACCACTCCATGAGATACTCAAACAAGAGCCATTCCAACTCACCCACGTACACCAGCTTGCCAGGACCCCATGAACAAAAACCAGGATTTCTATTAAATATGGTGACCAAATTTACAAATTCATTTTCTTTACCCAAACAATTTATACAGGTCCCACTGCACAGAGTATGTAGTGAACGTACAGTCGACTTAGACCAGTACTGTATCGCCTGGTTGTTAGCTGATACACAACAGTGTAACTGTAAAATAAGAATGTTGTTAAGGTGGTTCCCCCCCCAGGGGCTCTACAGGTGGGGTAATATGTGCCATGAGCCCTGTGTCAAGCCATGAAGCGTTAGCACTCACAGGACTTTGCCCTTCAGGGAAGCCGATGGCATGGGTGCCGGCTGGCCATGCTGATTAGACAAGCCCTCATTATCTGCTTAGACAGTCAGGCATAGTCCTGGCCTTTAGTGACTTCTAGGCAGGTCAACCACAACCAAAACAAGAGAAAGTATGTGGAGATGCTTTGTGACTCTCCATGATAAAGGAAAGAATGTCCTACTCACTGTATCTATGCTAATTGGTTCTGCTGTATTGAACAGAACAAGGGCTTTGAAAGTAGGTCTTTTTCTACCATGAGGACCACCATGACCCTGTTCTTTTTTAGATTAAATGTTTTCTCTCGTTTTCTTCTGTTACAATAGCTCTGCTTGGCAACTCCTTTTGTTGTTGGTTATTATCTATTCAGCCAACTGCCGTCTGGCTTTTGTGAAGTCAGTCCTAAAAATTTATGAAATTTTTAAAGCATGGAGGGCAATACCTAGGTGTCCTGGCTGAAGCTCTTGGTGGTGAGATGTAAACACACAAACCATTAACCCTTTGTCAGGCAAGCACTGACTGAATTTAAAAAAAAATATCCAAATGTGTCATTTAAGTGGGACCAACTAATATAATAACCCAGGCCCACTCACTAATAAATCAGTTTAATCTGAGGCAAGATACTGGACAGCTTCGGACAAACTGCTGAAGTGCTGTTCTGCAGTTTGTTCCACAGGCAGCACTCTGCTTCAAGCACCTCATTCCAGACATTGCTTTTTCCAGTCCCCTTGCCATAAAACAAACCATCTTGTCGTGTTAGGAGCAAACATTACCTCGGAGGTGCCTAGCGATACATTCTCAACAATTCCAATCACGCTGGAAGCCAACTATGAGAAGACTACTTGCGCAAGACCAATGACAGGCTAAGAATACTCTGATAGTCAAAAACGTGCTTCAAACGACAGTGTGACAACGTGACCATCAAACCGATCGAACGTCTCAGATGAGATGATTGTCGTTTTTTTTTTAATAATAATTCCATACAACACAACTTGAATTACGGATGTTAGAATTCCTGGCATGCCAGTGTATGCATGTATTAGTAAATACGAACCCCCCACCCCCCCAAAAAAAAACCGCTGCGGTAATCACTAATTCTGATGGAGAAAGACAGTGAAAATTTCAGAACGTGTAGTTAGACATATGGTTAAGCACAGTATTACATATTAGATCCAGTCAAATTAACACAATACACGTTATATTTTTGTACTAATTCTTACCGTAGTAAGTTATGAATGCACATATGTTCACATAGTACATACAGGTAGTAAGTAAATATTGCTGGGTTTCCAAAAAAAAAAAAACTCAGAGAATTGTACGACGGCTTAATTTCTTAATATGCTCCATTGCTAAGAAAACTATATAGTTCCTTATTTTACAAGTCACATTTATGTTTTCTTCTCGTTTGGACAGAGGTGTTTTTCTTTCGAGCTCACAAAATATTACGACGTCTAATTGTCAATGCAGTCGGGGTTTTTGCTCACCGATTTGTCACTTCCTCCCAGTCCCCCTATATGTTGCAGTCAGATTTTCTTGTAATCCTAGTTACCAAATTCCAGGGGCTCTGACGCCCACATCTTCCCACTGGATGTGTCGCAGTGATGGAAGCTCATGAGAAACAGGTGTATCCAGATTCTCCTATAACGCTGACCCTTCTGGCCTTATTGAGCAACGCTTGTTAACACACACAAACGCAAACACACGCACACGTGCCAGGACTATAAACCAAGTCCGTGGCACCCATCTTCGTCTCTCACACATTCACACCTTTTCCTGTACGACATCTCACCGTTTACTTGCATGCTGGCCTTACAGACAGCGCAACATTCGAGACACCGATGCGACTAGTATAAAGCCTCTCTAAAGACGTTGTAGCTATTCATCATCTTTCATTTACTTTCTCCACCATCTCCTTAAGTTTCAGCGATATGGTGGGAGGTTTTACTGCAGCGGCAGGTTTGGTTTAATTCGAAAAACCTGCATTCTTAACGATTCTTCAAAAGAATTCAGTGGCGATTCTAAAAAGCACCAGAAAAGGTGTGGGAATACCGCAATCTGTGCAAAAACGTTAATCATTTATCCAGAACCCGATGCATCCTCTTTCGATTTTATCAAAATTAACCACTTTTCCGAGCAAAGGGAAGCCACAATTATGTAAAATGTTCTTTCTTTTTAGCTACTGATGCAGTCAAGTGCACTTCTATATCAGTTGGAAGAAATTAACGGTTTTCTTTACAAGAGATGCGGCAAAATATGTGCAGAATGAGAAAATATTTCACGCATACCTACACGCTGCATCAACATTGACATTTGCACATCTTTATCGTTAAACGCGGTGACATGAACGCAAACAAATTATTCATATTTTAATCCTCATCTTTGGCTTTAGATACACTTAAGGTTACAAGTATCCGGGTTCGTTTAGAATTAAATGAACGTTGTTACACTATTGAAATATTATACCATTGAGCGTGATGTTTTATTACTTATGCAACGTTACCTTTCGCGTCATTCGGTCCGATCCTCGTCTTCGGTCATGTCCTGTTCGTGACACTCGTTCCCGTGTTTGCGCGGAGATGCTTCAGAGACGTTACATAAAACACACTCCGCAGAGGAATTAACGGCTCGGCCGATTAATGTTTCAGATATAATTTTGAGCTCTGGTCTATATGATCCGCTGGAAGAAAACCCCCTTCAAGTCTCCACCGTCACATTTTCATGGACGTGAATCATCATAAAAATAAATTCAGAAGAGGCAGGCAGGCAGGCAGTCAGTCAGTCAGTAACTCACTCCGTTTTCAAGTCCTGGCATGATGTCACCTAGAGAGAGAGGAGGGAATGTGCATTCTGACTGGCAACTGAAGAAGGACCCGTGTACTTCTGGGTGAAATTCTACACTCAAGCGCCACTGGTTCTGTGCCAAGTTCCGTCTGTCTATCTCAGTTTAAGCACGTCCTTTCAGTACATAAGCCTTCTCACATACGCCACTGAATAGGTGTGTCCAGGTAAACCACACCGTACATGCGTTTTCACTTAAAGACACAGAGCAACGCAGCCTCGGTCGCCTTTCCCTGCACAGCAACAGTTTTGAGTACTGTTTAAAATTTAGAAATTAACACTATTCTTAGGAATCAGAAAACAGCAGCTTCCCCAGCCCCACCTCTGCCTATGTGGCGATATTACACAGTACTGAATTCTGTTATAGTCCATGCACATTGTTTGACCAGGTACTCCATGGAAACTGTTTGAAAATGTTAGCAGTCCATCCCCAGGGCCTGCGGTCTCTTGGCCTGCTTGACACAGATGCTGTTGGGGGACATATCTGTAAATGGACAGCTGTTTTCCCTCCTTGTTAATGCTCTTACCACAGGGTTGGACTCTTAGGCAGCACATAAACTAGAACAGAACAGAGTATTTATTTATACATGAGTATAGCTCCTTCTAGAAGCCAAATATAATTCATATTCACAGTTTGAGGAAGTACTCAACCATTTGGCAGAGGCATTTTAAACACTACATTTTCAGTGTTTAAAACACATTTTGATTTAGTTTTCATTGTCCAGTGGAACTCAGAAATATAAAAAACTATCGTACATCCTGTTTTTCTAGGTGTGCCCTTAAAGGGTTAAAACACAGCAAACACTATAGATAGTTTATGTGCCTTTTCATTGAGCTGCAGATCCAGTAGAACACAGTGAATCCATTGTGTTTATATCTGATGACAGTGAAACAGAGACAGCTCACCTCTGAACTGCTGTACAACATACAGCACTCTGTCTCTCCTCTAGGTCAGTCACCTCTATGCTGTGTCAGTCATTTACATAAGTCTGCTTTAAAAATGTTTCTGAATATATTCAAAAGTATTTAAATAAATACATATTAATTATATTTTTGTTATAATGCAGAGCACTCCTCACCTGTTTGAGGAAACCGTTCTGTTGTTTTCACAGTACCTTGTTTATTTCACTATAGGTATACAACTACTAAACCAAGCCCCAAAGATTTCACTAACTCCATTAAAATTCCACTAAGCCAACAGGAAAAAGTGAACTGACAAAAGAGAGCGAAGAAAGTGCAATGGTAAGTTGAGCACTGCTTGAAAGCAGAAAATGAGTCCATTTGCGCAGCCTATAAGAAACTACACATACCAGGGTTAACATGACAAAGTAACATTGCTGAAACACAGCTGCTGGACTTGGGGGTTTGAGTCCGGCTGCGGTTCTGCATATGTAAACTCTGTACTTTGAATATGCGTCCGCTGCTCGAGAAATGACCCCTTTTTCCTACAATTGAGACAGATGGAGTGTGAATAAGTAAAAAGTACGAGTGCCATACAATAGCCATCCAATACACACCTGTTTGAAAAAACAGCTCCGTTGCTTAAATGGACTTAACATATAAGGTTGTAATTGCTAAACATTGAACCAACCAGGCAAATAATATGAGGTGGGTGAATTAAATAAACTGTAAATTAATTGGACTCGAGAGACAGAAATGGTATTCTATAACCATGTATAAACAGCTATTTTAGAAATGATAAAAATGAGCATATCGTAAAGAAATGTAACATATTTTAAGTTGGTGAAAGTGTCCATATGTTCTATGTTTAACTGTGTTTCATTTTTTATCAAATGTCTCAGTTTAACAAGAAGGTGTATGTACTTCATTTGTACAGTTTTCTTTCTCATTTAGCAGAGAAACAGAAAGAACAGCAGCTTTCTAATTAATTAACGGGTTGTCCTTTGCTCACCTTTACCAAGACAGCGCAGTGTTTCTGTATGTGACATTTTCTGAGCAGTGGCACGGTTACACACACACTAATGTTTTGTTTAATACCATGTTTGTCATGACTTTATTAGCTTAGATAAACACTGGTTAATAAAGCAAAGCATTGACAAGATTCAGGTTAGTGCGCTGTATAATTTCGTGCACATCTGTGAGTATACAGAGACATGTAAAACATTTACATCATGTTTACAGTATGGGTCTATATGTGTGAATGTCATTATGAAAAAGTATGCAAAAATCATAGAGAATTAATGTTCTGTTGTTACAGTAAAAGTTTACCAGACAGTGATAAAAATGCCCCCCAAAACAATTGGACAGCAGTCCTGTCTTCCTTAACCAAATTATTATAATCTGTGTATAATCAGACAAAAACAGATTAGAAATGGGGGCTTCACATTACTCAGAATGCTGTGTCCCCTTGCCAAGTGTGTGATTGTGTCAGGAGAAAGTACAGTTTTACTAAGACTGATGTGTTACCCCTACAAATTACACAAACCTTCCCATTCTCTAAACTCTACATACTGATTCATTTACTGATGCAGTTGGTACATATAGCAAACAGGATAGTAGATAAGGATATGGATTTGCAATCAAAGCAGGTTAGTATGTGTATTTGCCTCCTTAAAAATTGTAATTAAAAATACAGTGTGTTTAAAGCTACAACATGCGTTTGCCAGTATGGGTCATTAAACGTAGTGGTGTTTGCAAGAGATAGACCTTTCAGAGTGCCATCCCATGGTATTCAATGGTCCTATCTGGTCACCCAAATAATTTTTTTCTGGAGGCACCTGGATGAAAATGAAAACTTTCATAATAAATACAAACTTTGGCTGCACATACATCACCTGACATCTTTGTAAAACCTGTCAGTATGTACAAATTCTAATATGCTGCTACCTTGTGCTGCATTTTTCAGAATGGTTTAAAAGCTGACAGAAAGCTTCCAAACATCAGAATAATTCTGGCCACCCGACAGGTATCTACACGCAGGGAGCTGATCTCTTAGCTAATCACAGTACTGTCACCAAAGTTTGTCATACAAGTTACAGAGTAACGTAAAGAAATGTGGTTGCATTTTTTGTGTAATAGAGCACTGAAACAAACATGGGGAATGATGAGGGAATGATGAACATTTAAATAAAGAAGACATTCACCAATACACCTCCCCCTTGAGTTTGTCTCCCCTCACAAAAGGACCGCGTGACCTTGTTTTGACACTTTAGATACAATAACGAGTTTAACACACAGCCACAAACTGGACTGTTGTGCTTCCCGTTAACTTAGCATCTGGCTACAACAATCCTTTTTTTGTCTTTTTTTTTTTGTTGCAGTGGACACAAATGAAAGACCCCCCCCCCACCTTCTTTCTCTGGTCTCACCACATGAGGCCTTTCACATCAGTAAAAGTCAGATACAGAACAAGTGACTTAAAAGTCAGAATTAGAACAGAGAAGACAGCTAAGGCAGGAACAATGTATAACTACAAGGCACTTCATTTTTACATATTTTTTCATCAAAGTAAAAAAAAAAAATCTAACATATGCAGAATTGATGCCACCCAAGAAATTTTTAAAGATTCATTAGGGCAGTCATTCATACAATATTATGAAATAAAACCTGCACTAAAAGAATTGCACTCAAACTTTCACTGCTACTGTATGTGTAAAAATACTTCATTTCAGGTAAGATAGTAGAGAGTTCAAATTTCAGCAAAGGAACAGTGTTTGGATAATGTAAATTATTTTATTTTCAAACACAGAAAAATTGTAAATTGTGCCATTGTTACTGTACAATGCAACATGTGATAATCTGAGCAAGAGAACATTGATGCTGCACTTACCACAATGTTAAATATTTGAAATTACTGTACAAAAAGTACTACAGATACTAATGTATTAATGTCTGCACCTTGAGACCATCACATGTTCTGGAACCTAGCTCCAGCCCCTCTCCTGGTCATAACCCTAACCCTAGCTCCAGCACCTCTCCTGGTCCTAACCCTAACCCTAGCTCCAGCCCCTCTCCTGGTCCTAACC
>JABJVR010008480.1:0-10610 GCA_025773905.1 Chitala chitala | reverse complement strand
TATTATTTTTTTTTTTATTATGCTATGAGGTAAGATGATCAGTGTGTTTATGGACAAATTGCAGCAGTTATGTTGCTTTCCTCTTGATAGTGGCTTTGATGCTGTGATGAATTCCTAGACTTGCTTCACTTATGCCAGTTTCATAAAATTAACTCCATGCAAGTGTTCAAAATCCAGCTGATAAGAGGTGGATCCAACTGTTTATATGAAGTATCTCTGGAAAAACCCGAAAACCTAGGATTTTTTTTTTTTCTCCCCCAAATGCATTTTCAAAGGATTCTTACTAATGAATATTTTGTTAGTTTGAGCGAAGGTCAAATGAGCTGAAATGCAGCATTTCCGTAAAAGCTGTTTTGTAATCACTTAGCTCTTGTGGGTGACCTGGAGCCTGATCATACACAAGGCAAGATACACTCTGGATGAGGACCCAACCCATTGCAGGGCAGAAGGCACAGATGTGGTTTCGAACACCTGACGAGATACAAATAGACAAGTATGCGAGCCGAATGCCTTACCACTTTTTAAAAGAGGCTTTTTTTTTTTTTTTTTTTCCCCCCCTCTGAGAATAAGTAATTTACAGGTATTTAATGTAAACATATTATGGCCTTGAGACCTGTGCTTATTAGGCATGTGGTATATTATGTGACATTAATAGATGCAAATGTGATTTTTGAAAATAAATTTTAAATGGACACATTTTTGTATATTTATTAGCTGCCTGGACGATCAATAGGTAGACCATTACGTGTGATGTGGAAGCCTCCTGTGTCAAATCCCAGTGCCAGATGCAATCTTGAGCTAAATGTTCAAAACACCAGCTCCCTGGGTGCTGTGTGTGCCTGCCTGCTGCTACCCACAGGGGGATGGGTTAAATGCAAAGAACAGTTCCTTGTATGTGACAGACATACTTAGCCATAAACCTGACTTCCTTTCCCGTATTGTTGGCAAGTTGTGGAAAAATTGCCTATGTTGAAAAGGCCTTTTAATATTGAGCAGTTTTGGTTCAGCTGAACCAAGCAGTCCTTAGATTGAAAATGGTAGTCTACAGACAAATGATGCATAATAAAACTAAGACCCCATCTAGGATCAGGCCATGAGATAAATGACAAGAACAGCATATGAAATAATACAATTTCATTGTGCACAGCATTGTTAAACATTGGCAAAAACTAATGGTATGAAAATTTTGTGGACTTTCACAATGACAAAATCAAACTAACAGAAGAAATGCCACAAGATCATAGAATAGCAGTATTTTGACAAATGATACAATAGTCGTTATTGTAAATTTGTAGATGGATGTAACATTTCCCAATGAACACACCCCTCTTCCTCCTAGCCAAAGAACTGAACTGCACCTGTTTTATGTTAAGCAGTATATTTAAGCAGTGTCCATTTGCTACTTCAATGCAAAGTATTTCATTCTGGATGGCGTCTTTTCTGCCTTTGTCTTGCACACTCGTTAAGTTCTGTCAAGCCGACTACCTTACCTGACCCTGCCCTAACTCTCTAGTTTGTTCCTTTCCTATTTTTTGTCTTCGATGGGATATCACAGACATCAGAACATTTGGCCTCTTTTTGGATTTTTGATTCTTAGACTGTTGACTTTGACTTTGCACAAATGAAGACTGTAAGACTGGGTTTGTTTTCTTTGGTTTGGCATATCTAAGTGTTACAATGGGTACATGACTTCAACAAATGGACAAACAAAGTTGAATTATCACAACACAGAATTTCGCTCAATACACAAGCCAATACCAAAAATAATACAAAGTCTAATCACAGCTGCTGAAAAGCTCCCAGTCGTCCATGTTTTAAGGAGACACATCTGGTGATCAGCTAATGGGAGAGTAACTTCTTGGATTGTCCAAAATCTATGACATGAGTCTTCTTTCTCTTTCCCAGCATAGGAATTGTGCATCAAGATAACTTCTTATGCAAAGTCAAAACAAAACTGACTCACAACCCATACAAAATGCAAAACATTGTATGTTATATTTCCAATTTCTTTTAAGTTATTTTCGGTGCTGAACTACTGTGGAACTCATGTTCCTAAGTTCTGACTGGTATTTATACAGACGGAGTTTTACTCAAAATACTTTTAGTATGTCATCTTTATGACTGAAAAAACGTTAAATATAAAAAATGTATTCATATTAAATGCCTTCTTTTAAAAAGCTCTAACACTATGACCACATGGTCATACGCACACACACCTCACCTTTTATGCTATAATAATTAACAGAACCTCCACGAGTCATTTGTTTCTAGTGTTTCATTATCATCATTAAGTTTGTACAAATTAAACAGCAAATGTCTTAGCCTGAAGACAAAATTGTGAGAAGCACAGGATTAGCCAACCTTACCATTGTTGTAAATAGATATTAATAGATATTAATTTCCTTAAACACAATATTGTAATATACACGTGCCATTTTGTCTACTTTGATAGAGATAATGATTTCATATTGAGGAAACAGAGAGCTGAATTTAACTGGAGTCCTACAATAGATGAAATTAACAAAACCATGAATTAACGAGTATTGTAGTGTCTCAACTAAGCGTAAATAAGTAATTAGCATTCTGAAAGCAGCAGATGAATTTACTCACTTTCAGAGAGTCAGGACATTAACACTAAATTAGCATAACATTCGGTCGTTAAAAATGTGCGTTCATTACGTGTCTACGTTTGTGTCTAACCTTAACGGACCAGGATGGGTTGTGCTGTTACGCTAATAGATACTTCTGTAAAATTCCCTACTGTTTAAATATGTGTAGACACACACTTCACGTCACTTTAATTACAAATGACATTACATATAAATAAAAACCTATTTTAGAAACCTAAGCAACTCATGACTATTTAAAACTCCACATAGTTCAGATGCATGTAAAATTTAAACGCATGGTATCTGTGCCCATTTCCCATGAGGAACTGGAAAGAGAAGAGCTCATGCTGTATATATACAGTGTTAAGAGGTCATAGTGCACTTCAGTGCTCTGCTGAAACAGCTGAGGCCGTATTTCACAACGCACCGTTTAAGTGATTCAGCACACTATTACAGCATGACAGTCTCACTGAATTTTAATTAGTGGCTTCGGGGATATGAGACAAGTAGCTGACTAGATAATTAATGCAGCACCTTCCTTTTCATAGAAAAGATTACAGAGGAATGTGTAGTTTGTACTTGTAGTTTGTCGTCTTCTGAGTGCTTTACTTCCACTTTTGACTAACTGTAACCATAACGTTTATCCAGGAGAGCCAAGTTATTGCTTGTCTTTTCAGTTTAGATATGCACTTTAATAATTGTTTTTTTCCCCTGCGTTCTCATACTGTGTTATACAGTATTTTTTGTCCCATGTTATTGCTCTTAAGTATGAATTTTAACATTGCGTTTTATGTCCACAGTGGTGTGGCGGCTGGTGCTGTTAGGTTGGTTGGCGTTTGCAAGTTTCATGTGCCCTGTGGTGGGTTGCTGTCCCCCTGCCCGGTACTTCCTGGGATGGGCTCCAGGCTTACTGTGACCCTGAAATGGATAAGGTGGTAATGAATGAATGAATGGATGGATGGATGGATTTTATGTCTTCACCCACAACCAAGCATAGATCTATTATTATTGGAACACACTGTTTTATCCTGTTTCCACAAATTTGGTTAACAAACTTAGTGTAGCAACTTTACACTACTGTATCTGTCTTTTCTGCTGAAATGAGGAAGCACTGCAGACAACGTACCACAGAAAGTTCAACATCTTAGGCTATGTCTTGTGTGTCATCTTAGTGCTATGTGGATGTGTGACTTCATTGGTGACCACAGGGGTAGTGACTGGCTGAGCTGATTGTGAGGTCAGCACATCTGTTAAATGAGGACATACTCTTCACTGGCAAAATTTTGTCATGTCATGCTCACATGCTTTTCCACTGCAGTGTTACTGTACTGCACTACACTGTACCACTTGGGCCTGGTCAGAAGTAACAGCAAAGTGTTCCAGACTCCACCCTCGAACGTGCTCGGTTACTAATAAGTGATGTGATTGGCTAGAGCATGTAGGGTGTGTCTTTTGACAGGCTGCAGGCACGATTTGTAATTTGGTGAATGGAGTCGGTGTAGTTCTTGGTTTTCTTGAACATTAAATTCAACTGAATAAAAACAGACAACACCCAAAACAGAAACACAGAAGAAATACAGGCACTATCATCGCTGTGGAAGTGATTGGCTGGAGAGTTTCTTTGCCAGACTTCAGGCACCGTGTTTCATTTTTAAACGAAAACAGCGTAGTTTTGTTTTCAATACAGTTCAAGGTAGGAGGCATATAAAACGTACATGTTTTCATGGCGCTTTTGTCTTATGAGTGCACAAGAACATTTGGCATCAAGAGGAGTCCTGTTGTTGATGGTTCTTGTAAATTGAATTAGCTGCCAGTGTTCTGTTACATTTTTTGCTTTATTGACACCCAATGAATTTGTATAAATAAATATGTCTAAATTATTATTTACACATAATACTAAAATTGATGCAGCACTTTTAACTGTTTTGGTCCATCTCCTCCGTGAAAGTGTATGTTTAGCCACCCGTGGCAAGTACAGTTTGAGCTACAGTAGCACTATCTCTGTATGTATGTGCTGTCAGAGTGTGTTAATGTCTTTGGGGCTGCCTGACTGTCAGTGAAAACAGTCAAACCCCTCCCAGATGTACTGCTGCCTTTGCCTTTCAGATTCTCTATGACCTTTTTAAAAAGCGTGTGCCTCAGCTAAAACAGTAAAACATAGCTTTGCCTGGAATGCATCTCCTTCAGTGGAGGTCTCTACAGGCCAGCCCTAGCCCTACTGTCACATTAAGGAACCTACTTTTGCTCCACGGGAGTGAGCTGCCGCTCTCACTTCGATAGTTTAGGACCTGAAAATATCGAACTTGAAA
This sequence comes from Chitala chitala, assembly GCA_025773905.1. Taxonomy (NCBI): domain Eukaryota; kingdom Metazoa; phylum Chordata; class Actinopteri; order Osteoglossiformes; family Notopteridae; genus Chitala; species Chitala chitala. Next base: position 5,692 of record JABJVR010008480.1, on the reverse strand, counting down.
GTCTTGCCCATAATGTTTTCCAGAAAGCAGGACAAAGTTCAAAAAGTGGAAAGTTAATTTTTTTCATCCATCACTTATCCGCCACAGGAAGTGATAAATATTTCTTTCACTCTCACGGTCTATATGTTTGACACCCATGGCAACTGGCCCTGTTCATCACCAGGTGGTGATAGGTTCAGTACTCATGTCACTTAAGTGTCCATAACTCAGTGGTTTCTGACTGTAGCACCAGATTTAAACAATTATTGTGTTTAGATATCACACTGATCATGGGTATATCATCACTATGGAAGTTTCGTGTTATATTCTTAAATTTGCCATTTTAATATTGTGTTTTTGCATATTTAAAGGTTTAAAATAGGTATACAGTGCCATATCTTCAACTAATTTTGATGAGTTGTGGTTTCACCTAAGGTTAAGGCTGTGAGTTAGAAGTGAAAAATACCAAATTCTTAGAGTTCTAAACCACCTCATAAATCTGCTTCATTTCCATCCACAACCCAATTAGTCTTGAAGCGCGCTGTGAAAACACAATCTAGGGATAACATTTCACAGTCATTATCTGTAGAATGTTTGTAATGGCGCCGGTTAATATTGCTAGAAAAAAATACAGGTGGAGAAAATGTAATGGCCTCCAAAAGTAATTGAATCTCAGTTTCATCAGGTATGCTAAAGGCATGTTTCACTGTATCCCTTTAACTGTTTCATGGCAAAAATTAAAGGCTGTCACATTTAATCAAAAACTGGTGGAGAAAGTAACATGCTGGGAAGATGTGTGGATAAACTGGAGCTGACGTGCTCCAAGAATGGAAGTATACCAGTGGTGTGCAAAGAGACACTGAGCTTTTCATATTAATATGTGCTCTTATCAGGTAAAACATGCATTCTAAAGCTAATTTTAAAAATCAAATAAAGTGTGAGCTTGTTCCATGACTTATGCCTCAAACAGCAGCGTAAACATAAAAAACTGAATAGTAATGAACACAGCTAGGTGATTTATTCTAGAGCCACAGGTACCATAAATAAATGGCATTTGGGTACTACTGAGATGTGTCTGAGCAGTGCTCTACCATGAAGAGTTCTGGTCGATTCCCATTGTGCCTCATTAACTGTCTCTGACGAGGGGGTCTGAAGAACACAAATCTCATCACATTCCTCTGATTGGTTAAGACGGGGTCCTTTAAACAGTTCTGTAGTGACTGTCAGCCAGGTCTGCAGGTGTACAGGAGGGATCAAGCAAATAATGCTTTGAGCATGTTATGTCACGGGGTGAAGCCCACAGGATACAGAGTGAGAGGAATAATGTGTCTGGTTGGACAAGTGTCAGTAAGAGGTGTGTGTGCCAGTTTATATCCCCCTTTTCATGGCACATTATAGGGGTCCTCACAGTAAATGGGTTAGACTACAGTTCCACATTCAGAAACACAGACCTTATTTTCATAAAGGATGAGAGGAGGTAATGCCTATTTAAATATTAAGATTAAAATTTGTGATGTTACAAATAATAGTTTTTTACACACTTGTTTATTTTTAGCACATGGGAATTGTGTCCATTTGGGTTTGAATTGTTGGCTTTTTGTGCCCTCACACTGGCCCCAGAACTCTGTCTCTTGTTGGCGTGTGAATGATAGTCTACGTGCAGTAAACACGCCTTTTGTACACCTAGGCTCCTAGTTGACTGTCTATGGCAAAAAATCAATCAAATGTAAAGAGAGTGAGCTCTGAGCTCCTGTAAGATGGGATGGACAAGGGGGGGGGGGGGGTTCTGTCAGGATGGCTCTCACGAAACTCAAGCAAATTTAGAGCCCCTGTCTAGCGCACCGTCCATGAGGAGAAATGAAATGCATGAGGTATATGTAGGTGTGAAGCAGTTCTGTCTGTGTAAATGGACTTTGTGAATGTCTGGAAATTTACGTAGACAAAACAAGTTGATGGACAAAAAAAGAAAACGATCGAACTGAGGAAATTAAACTGATGGTTTGATAGTACAAGGAGGAGAACAAACAGAAAACGCAACTGATTTATTTCCACAGATATTCCAAACGTAGTCTCACTCTGTTTTCACCGTTTTAGTTAATGCATTTCAAGATTGTCTTCAAAGGAAGACCAGAGTCATCCTTCTTTAGATTTCACTGCAACCTCAGCCAAAGAAGAAATGGTCAGTATGAACGATGGCTATAATGTGGACTCTACAGTCATGTTGTATAAGAAGCATAAAAAAGGAAAGCATACACAGACGGAAAATTATTCATTATTATTATTATGGCCATAAAACTGCCCACATGACCATACATGCAAGACATACATGCCTGGGCCTATGCATACTTGTGCATATGTAACAGATGTGAAAGTGTTACGGTGCCCCTCCCCCCCAGTACTCAGGACAAGAGTGCAATTAGTCCCCCAAGTGAGGGAGCCAGCTCTTTAGCTCAGCCAGCTAATCGTCTTGACTGGTAACTCTGTGAGGGTTACGAGGTCATGAGCTCAAGCCCTGGTCACCCCTGCAACACATACAAAAAACAGGATTTGCAGCACATGTCTGTCACCATGCCAACCTGACTTTGATGATGAATGTTCAATGTGGGCTGGTTTTGTTGGAGCCCAGCACTATTCCATGCATGTCTTAATCTTCTGGTGACAGACCTGCCCTAGATTCCATATGATATACATATTGCACCACTAATACCTCTGGCATCTATTCACCCCCCCCCCCCCTACACACACAATTCAGTATTACATGGTAGAGAGAGTGGCTTTCCTCTGATACCTATGAGTGAACAAATTGATGGTAGAGGAGATAATGCTCACATACAGTGGCAGGATATGAATAAGGCAGTGGCATGGAGAGCTCTGGTTGGCATTAAGTGTCATTCTGCAGTGTTTCATTGCTTTGTCAATCAAACAAATGATCTGACTTTCTAAGTCAGCCTGTGTCAGTATGCAATTTTTTGCCACTTGACATGGTGTTACCAAAGAAGTTATGGTACACAGACAGTAGTGACATATGATTTTAAAATTTGGACAAAAAGGATAAAAAATACAATGTACAGTATTTATACACATATATTTGCGCAGAGTTTCAAAGTATGTACTTAAAGTTACTCACCAGAGGTACTGCTTTGAATGACATGATTTCTCCATAGATTGCATTAAGTATGTACTAAACATGTTGTTGATGAAAAATAGTTAGAGAAAACATTACCACACTCAACATTTTATATCCATATGTAACTTACTTAAATATTACACTGATTCTAACCTAAACATTACACTGTTTCTAAGGGTAATTTTTTTTATGGTGACATAGGTTTATTACCACAGGTTGAGATGAGGGAGTTGGGCTCTGCAATGTAAAACCTGGTGTAAATGTTAAACAACTTAGGTTGACAGCCTCCATCAGTCTACAGTTTAGGGTGGTACTTATCCATTCACCTCAGGCATCAAGACCAGTTTCTTTCAAATTTAAATGCCAAGAAAGGGATATGATAGTAAGGAGCCGAACAAAAGGTGACAGGTTCAAGTTCCTGGATGATCCTCATTGCTGTGATGATTGAAAAGTGTGCTTTCTCTGCTATTGCTGAATTAGAAGATTTTATTAAGGACTTGGTAGGTATAAAAGTGCTCAGGCTACTCAAATAAACGAGGAGTGTTAATGAGCACAAATGAACCTAAATAAGTGTTATAATAATGAGTGTTAATGGTCATAAATAAACCTAAATAACGTGTTGTGTATGTATTTCATATCAGTTGTATGAGTGGTAAAAAAGCTGAGTTTATATTACATTTAACTTTCAGTGCACCTCCATTGTTATTTATTCAGCCCACTCCTGAGAGAAATACGATTCAGTATCAGAGCTGGTTCTTACCCAGAAATAACAGTACAAATATCAATGATTTCTTTCATTTATGAGGGCTGCTAAGGACACAACTAATAATGGGTAACAATATTTGGATCAAAACTGTTTTAAAACTGAGGGGTAACAGACTGAAAAGTCACTCAGTGGTCCTATAATGTAATCCTACAAGTTGCAGTGCTGTAACTTGACTTTTTTCCACCATACTGCAACATAAACAAGCACCTATTCTCCATTGTCAATATCTACTTCATTCACATGGGATCCACATTCACCAAAACTATCATAGGAAGTGTGGGGTAAAACACAGGGGACGTTGGATTTGACAGAATGTATGTGTTCTGACTTATAGGATACACCCATTAGCAACACATCAAATTGTACTTTTGCCATTTAACACACAATAATGGCATCTGCTTAACAGCACTGTCTGATAATTGGGCAATGAAAGTAAAATTTAGAAGTTAAAGTGTTCTCTATTTCACATTTACTTACATTTTATGAATCAAATTTAGACTCCTCTAAGGATCATATACTGTACACAGAACTAGTTCCACCCTAAAAATTGACATCTGGACCATTCTAGAACACCAGCAACAAAATTGGCTACAATTAAATTTGTATGAAAGACAGAGAACACTTTAGAAATCTTGGTTCAGTTATTTCCTGTGATTCACCTTGTCTAGATCTCTGCTTTCTTCCACTGGCTTTGAAGATGCGTGCATTTGCATGATAATGAGCCGCACTGTGATTTATGCCCATTATCTTACTTCTTTTCCTCTTTACAGATGTGGTACATTTCACACAACATGCTGAAGAAAAGCATTAAAGAAACAGAGACTGTTTGATGTGCACTGGGACATCATTTTGCTCATCATTTCGCTCTTACTCTATCACAGTGTTTCACAGTATTTTACTCTGTTACTCTGTTTAAAATTTACAATTTACCTACGTTAGTGTTTGTTACTATATATATATATATATATATATATATATATATATATACACACACACATGGCAAAGAGGTTAACTATAACAATAATGACTGTGACAGTAATGGTAGCTGTAAAATTATATAAAACACTTGTCAAATTTGAAGTACTTTTGCAATTAAATTTAGTCTATATTTTTTATCTAGCCTCCCAACCCTTTCTCATCCAACCACTGAATGTGAGTCACATTTACAGTTTTGATCACAGAGTACAAAATGCACAAATGACAGCCCAGTCTCCATATCACCATGCGCATTAATTCCTTGTTGCTGTAAGCAAAGTCGACCACCAGGGGGCAGTATTTTAAAGTGTGGCTGCACAGCGTAGCCTTCTCTCCACTGAAGCCTGCCTATCTGCCTATGAGCGAACACATACCAGTTAGCTCCGAAACAATAACAGCTAAATCGTCCTGTCAACTTTGGGAAAAATTGTATCACGAACTACGGTTGGCTGTGCTTTAGCCTAGCTAAACTTTATGTTCTCCCTTCTGATGTCAGCACATCAAAGTGAGGGTACCTTAAACATTTTGTATTTTTTTGTAATTATTTTCTTCAGAGGCTACAGTGACGTACAGCAAAACTGATAACTTCTACTACATCTAACACAATCCCACATACTCGCCTACTATATATTGTATGTAATTCATATCTCTGTTTACATGTCAACCCCCACCATCCCCAACCAGTTGGATTCCTCCTGCAATCCTTATCTCAGACAATTTTAGACATCCTGGAAAAAAGTGAATATTGTTATAGTATAACATTTACAAATAAAACATCAAATCAAATTAAAAAATATATAAAACTTTTATTTTCCCACTTCACATTTTTCCAGTCATTGGTAATT
>JABJVR010008479.1:0-10610 GCA_025773905.1 Chitala chitala | reverse complement strand
CGTGTTATGCGGTTCTTGCTGTGTTGTGTGGTTCCTGCTGTGTTGTGTGGTTCCTGTCGTGTTGTGTGGTTCCTGTCATGTTATGCGGTTCCTGCTGTGTTGTGTGGTTCCTGCTGTGTTGTGTGGTTCCTGCTGTGTTTTTCTCTCTCTCCAGTTCCTTCCTCACCTGGGTTTATGCGCATCACAGTTCGCAGAAGTCCTTTATTGTTACACAAGTGTTGCATGATTGCTAAAAACAAAATACCTTGCTAATTCCAAATTTAATTGAACAATCTATAGACACTTGTATCTGTATATTGTTCAGAATCTGGCTCATTTATTTGTACAAACAAGTGGATTTATGACAAGAACTCTGTGTGCTCAGATTAATTCAAGCAAGCTACAATTGTAAATATGCCACATGGATGCCTTTTATACCTGGCAGTAAAAAATTGAGCAAAAATCTAATGTAATTTGTTTGTTATGAAAGCATTTACATACTAGAGGGAAATAAATTACATGAAAATCGTGTGCTTTAAAGGTGAATTTAAAGCTTGCACCATGGCTGAACCAAAAGACAGTTCCTAGCCAAGTTGCCAATACTTTTTTTTACTTGATACCAGGTGGAAAGGAGAGAACGTGGCATCAACGGAGGTATCAGAGATCCTGGGCAGGGTGGACTTCCTGCAGGAAGTAAACGTGTACGGTGTAACCGTCCCAGGTGAACAGTGTGTCCATAAAAGAGCTTCTTTATCTGACTGTAAATTACACGTCTTTGACTTCCCATTCTCTTCCATTTCTCTTCTGGTTCGAACACTTTAAATTGTATTCAGTGTAATTCAGTTTAACAGTGGCTGGAACCTTAGTGCCCAAACAGAACTAACTCCATGTTGACAGATTAAGTTGGAGATGTGTACAGCAGAACTACCCCATCTATCCCATGAGCACAATGCAGTAATGTGCAATTACTAAAGGGCTAAACACAATCTGCTGTTATTAAAGAGCTAAACACGATGTGCGTGTTATTAAAGGACTGAACCCTTCTCAGTTATAGGGATCACCTAACTAAACCTTGCCTCAGTAATCCAAGTCATGTTACACATGTGGGGTTAATTGTCCGTTTCTTTTTGCAATCCAGGGTATGAAGGCAGAGCCGGAATGGCCGCGGTGGTCCTGAAATCCGACCACACGTTGGACGGCAGAAGGCTGTACCTCCACGTGGCGGAGAACCTGCCTGCCTATGCCTGGCCGTGGTTCCTGCGAGTTCAGGTGGGAACCTTGGCAACAGCCCCGTACAGATGGTGCGGCCGCCTGTCTGAACATTGGGCTGAACTGAAGCACGTTCAATAAGATGACAGTACGATTGTATCTCAGTTCAATTACTTTTCTTGCTCTGGTTGAATAAAGACTTTAACCTTTATTTTTTTGCAGAAAAGGGTGTCAGATGACACCTGCCTTTGAAAATCCTAATTGATAAACCTAATTTCAAAGAATGCCGTGGCTCTTGGCTTTCTGACAAAGTTGTCAGTTGGTCCCATAATGTTCTTGATGGGTACAGTATGTGTAAACTCAGCACTCTGCAGTTAAACCCGTGCCTCAGTCATGCCGGCCATTTCATTTAACTGTGCCTGAGCATCATTCATCTGCCGGTTTCGTTGCATATGCCCTTGGTTCATACTTCTTGACCAAAACGACAAGAATAAATTTAAACCCTTGACAGGCCATGTCTTTTCTCTTGCACACATCTGGACCACATGTGTGGAGCCCGAGCTCAGTCAGGGGGGTTACAGTGCGTAATACGACCCCAGTGGGGTCAACCGACTCTTCGGTCTCAGAGAGCAGTGTGAGGAAGCCGACAAGATGCGACTAATAAGATGGTAGAGGCCTTGAGTTTGTATTCAGGAATGAACTTGACCATGAAGCAATATCAAAAATGCACCAACACGTTCCTGGTCTGTACAGCTTCAAGGATGATCAAAGCCTGAGCTCAGCTTCCTCCTTCGCTTACACCATGTTACAAAGGTCTGTGTGTGTAAAACACACTGGGAAATGATGAGTTAAGGGACATCGTGTAAAGAGTTCTGTTTAACTGTCATACACTGTGCCATTTAAATGCTGCCGTCTTGATCAATCCTGGGATGTAAAATGTGGAACCATTGTCTATCATTATTATTATTACTGTATTATTATTATTATTATTACTGTTATTGGTCCACAGGTAGCCCTGGACAAGACAGAAACGTTCAAACAACAGAAAGGGAAGCTGGTTGAGGAGGGTTTCAGCCCGTTGCTTATTAGGGATCCGCTGTATTTCCTGGACAAGGTTGAAGAGAACTACGTTCCCCTTACGGAGAATGTGTATGACAGCATCGTCAGTGGACAAGCAACACTGTAGAGCAAAACATGAGACAGGGATGCTGTCCATTTATACAAGTTTATAAAGTGAACTGACACATTTACTTGAATATGTAATTGCCTGGTTTACAAATATTGTCTTACAGGATTAAATGCATGTTAACTCAAAGTAAAAGGTTTAGTACCTTAGATACATGAAAAAGCATCAAGAACTGGCAGGAATTATGTTATTATCTTTAAATTAGAAATTTTATTGAGTTGTTTTTAAACATTAGTTTATAGTTTATATATTGGTTTATACACAAATTATAGCATGACAGTTGTTTAAGGTCATTTTTCATTTTTTAATTTAAGAGGCAGTTCTGTGTTGTTTTACTTTGTAACATAACTAATTTTGGTGACTTCCTGCATTTTCGATGTCGGTCCAGCTGGACAGGTGTGGGGTAGGGGAGCTCAGGTAATGGTCCAGCTGTTGTTTACACTAACACATTTTCTGCCAATTTCTCAAATTCTCCTTGCATGAAGAACACCATACTGAGCCGGCACATACATGCTGCATACGTGCTGCATACGTGCTCTTCTCTGGGTGTTAGTCCATGTGTATCGAAAAAAAAAACATTATCCACAAACCCCAAAACTACAGCATGTTTGATGTTGTAACCATGGAAATATTTTAATCTTAAACAACTGTTGAAACACTCATGATTGTCTAATATTGCTAAAATGTTACTTTTCAAAGATGTTTTCTATCAAACATTTGTTGCATGTGTAATTTTCAGTTTGTGTTTTGCAAATCTATAACAATAAAGAATAGTACAGTATGACTGTACCATAATTATGATGTTTGTATTTACTCTGAGATTTTAAATTACATTATTTTTCTTATTAACTTAAAAGTTTGTGGTGGCATGGTGGGTAGCACTCGCACCTCTGCGACTGTATTCTCACCTCGGGTCTCTGTGCTTGATGGGTTTTCTCTGGGGTTTATGGTTTCCTCCCATGCTGGTTAGGTTGATTGGTGTTTCCAAATTGCCTGTAGTGTGTATAAGTGGGTGCCTGCTTGTGCCCTGAAATGGGTTGGCACCCCATCCAGGGTGTTCCCCTGCCATCTGCCCTGACTTTCCTGGGATAGGCTCCAGGCCTCCCACGACCCTGAAACGGATGAAGTGGTGTCGCGAACGGATGGATGGACTTCAAATGTTTGCTTACCTGCAAAAAAATGCCCAACTTCAGAATATTACTGAAATACTTAATATCTCATGCCCTTTCACTGACACGGTTTACAGTATTGAAGAATTCAGACCTCCTGTAATTTATGATGTTCATCTCAAGGTACTAGTGACATTATTAGACCATTTGTGAAATCGCAACCATTTCTGTTTAGGCTGTATTTGACTAAAATTACTGTAAAGATACAATTAATATGAATCAATCAAATGTTCAACCTAGACCAGGGGTTGGTGACTTTCACTATCAAACGAGCTCCAAAGAGCCATTTTTGGTCCCTCTCCCATTATAGGGAATGCTACTGCAGAGGGGTGGAAGAGCTGCATGCGACTCCAGACAGTCTGGTTGCTGACCTCTGACCTAGACCCATAAACCAATAGCACTGCAGTAAAACCAGCGTACACAGTGGGTTGCTAGAACAAGGAATACAGTAATGAATAACTCTGCTCTGTTCTCCAGTAGCAGTGAATCTGACTGCTGGGCACTGGAAACAGATAAGAGTGACATCACTCGCCACACACCCCTCTCATGCATTGCACATGTGTGCTGGGTCCAAGCAAAGCTGGGTCCAAGCAAAGCAATGTGAATTGATAGGATTCTCCATCATGACTTAAAAGCAGAACACGCTCCTTCCTTTGATCATGGAAGACCTGGTGTCAGTGTACCCTGTCAGTCTTACTGTCTAGCCAATTTCACAGTGCATCTATAAGCAAAATGCTTGTTAGGACAGGTTGTTCTCTGGGGCCCCCCAGGACTCCCGGTTTTTAAAGGGCGTCATTTTGTCAGGGCTGCTGGGGACTTTGAGCCAAGAAGCTGAATAATCACATCTTGTGGATATTCTGGTGTGTGGTGTGTTCAGAGCTAGGCTGTTCTTGTCTCACGCCCACCTCATGTGTTAGTATTCACATCACTGCACATCCAGACAGACTACGGTCTGGCGTGTGGGCTGCTTTGGCTCAGGTCCAGTGGCACCAGTAACAGGCGCTGCACAGATACACAAATTGCTGGGTCAGCACCCTGAAGGACAGGGAGTGTTCCAATCACGACAGTGCAGTCTAAACTTCATTTTAAACTAATCACGGGACACAGACGATTGTTGAATACCAGTCAATCAACGTAACTCAGCGCAAATGGTTATGAGGTCCACTAGGGGTCAGTAAAACACCGGCTTCTCCATTATCACACCATTTAAGTATCCGGCATCAAAAAAATCACAAATTATGAATTGCATAGACGTCTACGGAGAGAGCTTGTGTAGTGGACTTTCTTGGTGTATAGAGAGGAGTACAAGGGTTCATGTTGGGGGAGCAGATATTTCTGTGTGAAAATAGCCTTTCTTTATCTTGTAGTTCTTATGACATGAACATCACCACGCACCATGGTGCATCCATGAACACAGGAAATCTCAGAACGTTCTGTCTCTGGGACACAGGTAGTTTAAACCCTAAAACACACCTGGCCAGAGGTGCACACCTGAGGCACTGGATCCTCCCTCTTTAGCTGCTTTCTATTGATTGTATTGATTTCTATTGTTAGCATCTGTACAAGTAATGGCATATTTCTGACAATATGGTTTATGTGACCAGGGACACAGGTGCATTCCTCATCTCACCAAAATCATGTATGACTAAGTAGTCTCAAGGATCATCTCAGAAATTATATGTGAATTTAATAACGCTGACAAAAAGGTTTTTTTTTTCCTCCCACCTTTTCTCCAGAAGGACCTCCAGCAAAAAGCTGTCCTTCTGTTCACAACAGCTGGATCCAATATTATGAATTCCTTACAAATTCTTCTCCTTAAACGTGATTGTTCTGTCATCGTTTTCGGATTGTGTTTGATGTTTTCTTCTTTATAATTCATTTTTTTATCAGAGGCATAAATCTGATTTTAAAAAGTGCTACTGCAGCCCCATCCCCCCGTCCCGTTCCTGTGGTTTCCAGAACCTTGATGTGTTTGATAGTTCCTTTACAATTTGAAAAAAAAAAATGCAGGTGGCTGTAATTTAAAACCTCTGGAGTGGCCAAATCCTAAATACTACGTCTTAAACCTTATGCATCTGCATTCTGCTTTGCGTTATACTACTTTCAACATTAATCTTGGTTTTTCTTTGTGTAGATTGCATCACCCATCGTATCTTTGTAACTGTGTGCCGTGCAGCAAATGATGATGGAAAATTGAAAACACAAACCTAAAAAGACATTGGGTTATGCCATGGCACTCCAGTAGTTCTCCCAGAGACTACAACGGGATGTCCTGCAGGCAGCATCTAGGAATCTAAACCACATCTGCAAGACATTACAGTATGATGCCTCCATGAGAGGTCCTCTCCTTGCTTTTGTCATGACCCCCCTCCATTTAGCCAAGAAAGAAATACATGAGGTCAAACTGCTTTCTTTCACAGATTGCTTGGATGTTAATAAAGGCAATTAAATGACTACAAGTGTAAACACACAGTGGGCTTCAAAGTTGCCACACTGGAAAAATGTAAGATTTTCATTTTACCAAAAACGGCAGGAGTGGGTGAAATCGTTCTGCTGTGATGGAGCGAGAGATCGTTCTACAAACTGCCATCTGGGGCTTCCATATTTACTGTTTATATCACACCCCAAGCCCCTCCTACAGACTAGCATAAGTAAATATTACTCATGTTTTTTTTTATTCCTGTCCTTTCTCCTCTGCCATAGTTACACTGTAAGTTTAATCTAATATACTCTTATCAAGATTTTGTTATTTAGTTAGGTTTGTGGTAGATTTATAGCCGTTCGGTTCTTAGTGTGGGGGGAAAGTCTAATTTTACCATAATACCATAATACTCACTGGAAAACGGGGAAGCTGGTCTTGGTTGGTTCCCGTCTGGCTTTTTGCTATTTAAGTCATAAGAAGAGCCATTAAGCAAGGCATGCAGTTGATGTCACGCTTTTCATTCTCTCGTTTCTTCCCTTTTTGTAGGAATAAACATGGAATAAATTAAAACCAAAATTGAAAAACAAAACTTTTTGTGACTTCCTGGGCATGCAATGAAAGAAAACATAAACTTATTGTAGCATTTGTGGGTGGGGTGTGCTAACATCATGTGGGAGTGTTTTCGCCATGCCAACACCACCCTGAGATGTTGCTCAGCAACACCAGCCCAAGTAGGCTTTCTCATGAACGCTCCACAACATCTTCATTAAAGTGCTACATATGTAACAATCCTTCAAGAAAGACGAAAACAAATGTATGTCTCAACAAAGGCAGGAAAAGTCCTGTTGTCTGAAGGAATGTTTGTAATTTAATGCTGTAGGTTTTGACCATCCAAAACTTCAGATACTGTTAATGCTTGAGCTGCTCCAGATCTTGTGTTCGTCAAGTCAACACAAACCCAACATCTCCTATCCTGAACACCTTGATGTATGACACTGCCTACTACCCTTTCACTCATTCGTCCATCTCTGATAGCCACCTGTCTTCTCTAGGTTATGTTCAGGTGTGGCTTGGCCTGGGAAAACCCTATGGGCATAATGTGCCCTAAGCAGGACCCACAATCCCTCACTGCTCTCCTACACAAAAGCGAACATATTCATTAGCATTCAGAGAGACACCTGAGAGTCTCCAGCCAGACTGAACGTCCTGTCAGCGGATTGTGGGAGGGAAGCAGTAGGACTCAGAGAAGAACGGCACACACACATATGGAGAACATTTTCAAAAAATCTGTTCAGACAGCGCTGGGCAGGATCTAAAACCTGCCGGTGCAGAGCTGTGAAGATCCCTTGCTGCCTGCTGGGCCGATGAACTTCCGCTGCTGTCTTTCTTAATTCATCATAAAAGACTAGATTGTTTTTCATTCCATTCTCTTCTCCAGGCTGCTTACAGAATTGAGACGACCAAGTTACACTTAATTATTTCGCAAGGGCACTGAGTGAATGAATAAAAACCGTGTAGGACCTTAGCAGACACTCATTAAATGCTGAGCATGGCGTGTCTTCCTGGTATTGCAGCTGTTCCCTGAGGAGAATACACTCCCTTTTCTAAGTTTGACTTATTCATTTATTGAATTGCACACAAAGACAGAGTCTCTTGAAGAATTATTAGACATTAGTCTGTGATGAGGGAAACATGGTCCCAAAATTCAAATCCGAGGTTTTGATTTGATGCAACGAATGCAAAACTGGATTCTCGGATGACAATTTTGAAAGTCGTCCAGTAATTAAAGAAACTTCATAAGTATATTTAACGTCTAGTCAATGGTATCTTAACTTCAACATGCACATGTCATTACTAACTAGCACTAAAATTCCTAAAGCATATCGGAGTCACACGTAACTTGTAACAATCATTAATAAACTGTTTGAACGTGCATTTGTTTAGTTTGACAACTTGCTGAAGAGGGGCTGGTGAAAGACTGTCCCAAAACGCCGTTCTTCTTCCACCCCCTTTAGAGGAACGAACCACAAAGTCAGTGAAGTTTGATTTGCGGCTAGTGACAGGCAGCAGCCACAAAGGCTCAGAGGGAGCTTGTAGTCAGCTCCGAGCGCTCCTAGTCAGCTCCGAGCTCTCCTTGTGTGTTTTGCTCCACATACTGAGGGCTCCGCTGCCCCGGGCTGCTTTTGTCAAGCCACTTAATCACTCCTCCGCTCCTCTGCCGTTTGCGATTACAGGAGCGTCCCTCCATTTCTGCGGGGAATGAAGATTCCGTCTCCGTGAATATTTATGTCCAGTTATTTATATTTTTAATATTTGCGGACGTCGGGTTGTGGTTTAAAGACAATTCCGCAATATGCACTGTTTTTAGTTTTAGCAGATTCTGGAACAACCTTTTTTCAGGGATTATTTAAAACGGTGAACTGGGAGATTTGTTAAAAGCGCGGTTTGTCGGAATGGGGACCCCGTGGATTGTTGGGTTTTTGGTTACATGTGCAGCGCTTTCAGGACAAGCTTCGGCGGGACAGATCTCCGCACATCAGCCACACGAGGGGACCCACGTCTCCTCGGGCAGAGGTACAAGACGCGGGCGACAGGATGCTCTTAGAGGGTAAGGGGTAAAAAGTGTCCCTTTGAAGTGAAGTGAAGTTCATTGTAACAGCGCTAAAGAACAAAGTCTATAACAAACTTTTTACGGATACTGTAAAATACTGTGGAATACTGGGTACTATGGAATTGTGTCAAATTATAAAGTTGATTCATGCCAAATACTTTCTTTCTCATACTTAAAAGACTATTGACAAATGATAAAAGAAAACGGCTACTTGAAATATTTGGTTTGTGGACAAATTATAATACAATATTAAAGTATTTTTTTGCGTTTCGGTGTACAAACCAAAAGCAAATAAAAGTTGGCACAAATGTGATCAAGGGCACAGATTAAGATCAGCTTCACCGTACGTGGTCTTTAACCCAGTCATGTAATTAAAACGGCATCACTTTTCCAGCGTGCATTTGATGTTAGACAGTGGATAACAGCTCGTCTTATAAATACGTAGTAGCCTAGTCGTCTTTGTGTATATTTCCAGAGCTAACCTGTATTTTCCCCGAGTTATGGCCATACTCACATTTACCGCTCCTTCAAGGCTCTGGGTCGAGCCCCCAATATATTATCTTAACTTTTTTAAATTATAAATGATAAGTCTGCTCTCAGAGAATACTCGTGTAAGTAGTACAAAAACATATTATAAATACGATTAATGAATGACAGATTAATTATTTCACGTACAATACATTGTTTACCTGGGTGGAGGTCCTTGGTAGTTTATGTGGCGGCTCACGTGCTTCCGCGGCCGGTCCGTTTTAGAGACCCTACAGATAACCCACAAACGCATTTATGGAATGTGTTTACAGGCCGTTTTAAGTCCGAAAGGAGCAGATGTCTTAGTAATTATTATTCATGCTTTCTTTGTTGTCTCTTGCATATTGTACAGCAACTCATGAGCTTTAACTAAAATTTGGACTAATAAAAAATTCCAATAACCACTTTGAGTAAATCCAGGTTATACCGTTTACTAAATACAAAACATGGATTGAGTACACGTTAACTGTCATTGTATTTATTGCGTAAATGTAGTGTGAACATCGGTGACTTTTATTATTGTCGTGTGTTTCGATTCTGCCTGTCATGGACTTTACGACTTCATGTAAGTAATCGCTTCTTAGTAATTGCATTACCACAGTCTTTGAATGCGTAACCAACCTTTGTGTTTTGTGTGTATCTGTATCTTGAACTGTTTGTGAAAGGTAGTGAGGTTTGTTCTTTATTAATGTCATAAAATGACAGCCTGGCGTTCCCTTAACTCTGGCGCAGGCCTAATGTATGCGGATCACGGTTCCAGTCCTATTGCTGCCCAGGATGGAAAACGCTGCCAGGAGGCAATCAGTGTATTGTGCGTAAGTAATCCCGTAAAAAACTGGTGGTCGAGTAGCCTACGGGACCCATTCAGTCCTCTGTCCACTGGCAAACATCTGCCTCTAAGACGAATGCGTAATTACCAATAGTGGGCGGAGTTTCTCACGGCCACAAACGTCATCTTGAGCGCAGGCTGATTGGTGTTTCTTGTTTGCCTGTGGCATATGATTGGGTGTGTGTGTGTGTGTGTGTGTGTGTGTGTGTGTGTGTGTGTGTGATTGGGCCACACACAGTCTATTTATTTGTTTTTAGGGCCAAGGGCCCCAAATATTAAATGCTGCCCATGGTCCCATATGTTTACAGATCACCTTCACAGCCTGTGTTGCCAGTACTGTTGGCAGTATCTGACTGAAAAGTAGTTCCTTCTAAACCTAAATCTCCTGAAACATTAGCCGTAGCTAATTAGTATGCATGTTGATATACTTTTTAAATTTTTTTATTGCCTGGCCTGCAGTGAAAGTAGATTTGTAATATATTAAACATTCCCAAAGCACTGCTAACAAGCCCAGGAACTCACTATCAATTCAGCGAAACCTAAATCACAGAACACGCTACATTAAATGGGTTTTCAAAACATTCATCATAATTAGTTCTACGTCGTTTGCCTGTATTCCGTACAAAAAAACGTAACTGTTCACGATAAGCAAGAAGCTCATAAGCCTATTTGCCCAT
>JABJVR010008478.1:0-10610 GCA_025773905.1 Chitala chitala | reverse complement strand
GCCAAAGAGGAGGTTCATGGATGTAGTGAGGGAGGACATGAGAGAGGTTGGGGTGACAGAGGAAGCTGCAGAGAACACGTTGGCATGGAAAAGGGTGATCCACTGTGGCGACCCCTAAAGAGAGCAGCCAAAAGAGAAAGAAGAAGAAACAGTGCATGTAGTGTGTGGGAGTGCCCTTATGCAAATTGAGTAGCCTGCCTTGCATCCCGTGTTGCTGTTATGCTCCAGGCCTCGTGGGCCGTGGGCCACACCAGAAGTGGTCTGGAAACAAGAGTGAATGAAATAGGCCAGCACTTTATTTAGAGAGTTAAAAATAAGGACAGCACAGCATCTAATACAGAGGGGAGGGAGGTTACACAGTGTACTTCAAGTGACTGGTATCAGCTGCAGATTGACCATTTTATGATGGACAGCCATATTGTTGCATCTCCTCTGTGAATGAATGTATATCCGCACACTTGTCTGTGAGGGCTCCCTGACACTCCCGTGGGGTGGGGATTCGCTCCAGCCAGGTGTCCGACTTGAAGACGTATGAGTATCTGCGGAATTCACAGAAGAGCGGCCAGTCAGTCATCAGCAGTAAAAGAGTAAGGAAGAACAGGTAGAAAACACACATAGGTAAAAACATGGGACAGCTGCACAGTTCGAATACATGAACAAATCCCTGCACTCAGGTCAATATAAAACTTGGTGGCAAATTCATGACGAAAGCACGGGTCATACATTATAAATGCTGTAAACTGCTGCAGTATTTATGTCAGTATTACGTCAGTATTTGCAATAACATCCATCCAACCAGGGACCTAAGGTTTGAGAAAATGACCTTTGGGTCATTGGGATTATTTAATTTATAATCAGTGTGTATACCGGGAGTGTAGTGTGATGAATTTTTCAGAGTCATGGCTACACATGGTCATTCCTGCTTTCATACAGTTCGGGCAGACAGAGACTGCACGATGAACAGACAGTGCAAAGGAGGGGGGCTTGCTGTTTTTGTTAACAACAGATGGTGCAATTCTGGCCACATTACAATCAAGGACCATATCTGTAGCCCGGACATTGAACTGCTGGTTTCAGACCTTATTATTTACCCCGTGAATTCTCACATGCTATTGTAGTCACTGTTTAAATTCCCCCGGCTGCTAACCCAACATTGGCATGTGACGTCATCAACAGTGCAGTAGCCAGACTACAGACTGAACACCCAAGTGCCCTCATTATAATCTCGGGTGAATTTAACCATGTCTCCATTGACAAAACACTCCCAAAATTCGCCCAGTATGTGACCTGAAAGACCAGAGGAGAGGACCCTGGACTTGCTGTATGCTAATGTTGAGGATGCATAGAGCTCTGTCCCCCTCCCACCTCAGGGAAGATCAGATCACAACTTGGTGTTTCTCACCCTACCACGAGGACAGTGAGGAGATGGTCAGAGGACAGTTATGTGGCACTGCTGGGTTGCTTTGAGGCAATGGACTCGGATGTACTATGCGAGCCAAGAGGAGAGGATATTAATGGACTTACAGTGTGCATCACAGACTACATCAATTTTTGTGTGGACAGCACTGTCCCAGCAAGAACTGTCTGGTGTTACCCAAACAACAAGTCGTGGGTAACAAAAGAGGGACTTGAAGATTTGTGAGGCTAAAGACAGCTACAGGAGGAAGCTGGAGTGGAAACTCTGGCAGAACAGCATGAAGGAGGTCTGGAGTATGAGGACCATCACAGGCTTTAGACCAGCTTGCAGAGCAATTGATGGTAGCGTGGCTAGGGCCAATGAGTTAAACCTGTTCTTTAACAGGTTTGATATTGCGGCCCCTGCCCCTGCCCACCACTGCTCCCCCTTCCTGATAATGCCTCCATCTACTGTAGTGGCCCCCCCATTCCTCTCCTGACACCTCTTCCATAGGCCCTCTTCTGCCTCTGACTGTGGACTCCAACTCTCCACCTCCCCCCTCCCAATCTGCACTTTTCACACCTCTCCATGTTAGAAGACAGCTGAGCAAACTCCCCACCAGCAAGGCTGCTGGCCCTCATGGCATCAGCCCACGGGTTCTCAAAGCCTGTGCTGCCCAGCTCTGTGGAGTGTTCCACCATGTCTTCAGCATGAGCCTGAGTCTTCAGATAGTCCCATTGCTGTAGATGTCTTGCCTCGTGCTGGTGCTGAAGACGCCGCGGCCCAGAGGTTCCTCGGAGTACCGACCGGTGGTGCTTACGTTACACATCATGAAGACCCCTGAGAGACTCATCCTGGAGCCGCTCCGGCCTGTTGTTAGGCCCCACCTGGACCCCCTCCAGTTTGCCACCAGCCCCAGCTAGGAGTTGAGGACACCATCGTCTACCTGCTGAACTGTGCATACGCCCACCTGGACAAGCCAGTGAGCACTGTGAGGGTCATGTTTTTTTACTTCTCCAGTGCTTTCAATACCATCAGTCTGGCTCTTTTTGATGAGAAACTGACAGTGATGCAGGTACATCCTCCAACTGTGTCCTGGACTGTTGACTATTTGACTGGCAGACCACAGTATGTACGTTTGCAGCACTGTGTGTCAGACAGAGTGGTGAATAACCCCTGGAGCTCCACAAGAGACAGTCCTCTCTTCCTTTCTCTTCACCCTTTATACCACGGACTTCAGCTACCAGAGTTATGCCACCTTCAGAAGTTTTCTGATGACTCTGCCATAGTTGGATGTATAAGTAAGCAGCTCAACATGGCAAAGACTAACCATGGCAAAAAAACTGGTTGTGGATCTGAGGAGGGCCAAGGCACTGGTGGCTCCAGTTGCTATCCAGGGCCACAGTGTGGAAATTGTGGAGTACTATAAATACCTGGGAGTATTTACTGACAATAAACTGGACTGGGCTAAGAACACTGAAGACCTCTTCAAATAGGGCCAGAGCCGCCTCTATTTTCTGAGGAGTCTCAGGTCCTTTAACATCTGCCGTACCATGCTGAGGATGTTCTATGAGTCCGTGGTAGCAAGCACTATTCTGTTTGCTGTTGTGTGCTGGGGCAGTAGAGTCAGAGTTGCAGACACCAACAGACTTAATAAACTGATCAGCAGGGCCAGTGACGTTGCGGGGATGGAGCCGGACACTTTAACAGCAGTGTCAAACAGAAGGATGCTGTCTACGCTGCAAGGGATAATGGAGAATGGCTCCCATCCTCTGCACGACATGTTGGTGAAGCACAGGAGGACCTTCAGTGCAAGACTCATCCCACCAAAACGCACTACTTAGCGCCACAGGAAGTCATTTCTTCCTGTAGCCATCAATCTTTATAACTCCTCCCTTTGAGATTAAATAATATGATCCATAACCATATAAATTATTTATTTGTAGATTTTTAGCTTTTATATTATATTTTCATTTGTATATTTATAATATCAGTTTTTTATGCACAATTTCCTACTTTTGCATGGAGCATCTGGGATGAAAGTAATTTCCCCTCAGGGATCAATAAAGTATTTCTGATTCTGATCAACTGCTAGAGGTAGTAATTTAGTCATTTACAATAATGATATACAGCAATAAAGATGAATCAAACTGAAGTACACAGTATATATGCAGGAGTTCACACTGATATAAATGTGCAAAGCAGAAGTGCAGCTCCATAATTTATTATCCACACTGCAAAATCCAAAAATATCCCATAAATGGGTATCACAGTTACTTTCATTTACTATTTATCAGTCACACCTAGTAAAAATATTCCTGTGTTTCACTGCAGCGATTCTAATGTGTTTGATTATAATCTAAATCATATATATCCCAGGTGTCAAACTACAGTCCTGGAGGGCTGCAATGGGTGCAGGTTTTCCTTCCAACCAAATCCATTTTAATTTGACCATTATCTTAATTAAATATTAATTAGCAGTACATCCTTGCTATTCTTTGTTCTTCCTGATCATTTCCACAAGAAGGAAACAGTTAGAAGAAAATTAAAAGTGGGACTCTTGTGCTTTAAGATCAGTAACAAAAATATTACAAAGGTACTATAACAGCAGAATCTGAGCAGAATATGTCTGGATAATTTAGCATTGTGTTTAATTCAAACCAGTAATCATTAATTGTATTCAAATCGTAATAATTGCTGAACAGTGGAAACAGCCAATGACAGAGAATACTAAAACAGGAGCAGTGACTTGTGATCATTAACAAGAAATGTTAAAATGTGAAGCTATGTCTGTAAATCTTTCTTATGCTTTTAAAACTCTGTTAAAAAATTAATTAAGCTTGTGTGCACTTCTGGATTGACACAGTAATTATACAAAAAAGTCAATAATGTTTATTTGAAATGATCAATTAACAGCAGAGTTTGGCAGAAACAAAAACCTGCACCCACTGTGGCACCCCAGGACCGTACTTTGACACCCCTGCTATATATCATATAATTATAGGGTGCAACTAACAGTTTGGGCCCCAAGGGGTTCACATAAAGTACTGTGGATGCACACCTGTGGGTGTGTCTTTCTAATCTGCAGATGTGTTAACAGCAGTGTGTGCTCCACTTACGTCCCATCTGCCATCTTCAGCAAGCTGTCCGGCATTCCAATAATGAGGTACTGGCTACCTTGCGTGAGGCCCATCGAATTTCTGCAGCTGACGTGCGAGAGGAACTTTCTCCTGTTTCCAACCACCACCTGGTCTCCACCTGCACACAGCCCCACCAGCCAGTCAGGATCTTATCATGTCACTGGTCCACATTCCTCAGTCCCCCCCCCCCTTCTCTACGTTGAGGATTTTCAAAGGTAAACTGCAGGAAAAATTAGTCTCCTTCCTTGATGTGTTGCTATAAGCCTCTGTAGACTCACACCCAGGGATGTCAGGTACAGTTAGGTCTGCTGTTGTGGACTTAAATTTCACTAAAACGTAAGCTTTTTAACACACATTTCTTTGAGTTTGATGTTCCAAGGTCTATTAGGTAAACCTAATCAGTTAACTTTACACATTTTAAAATGTTTCTACCATTCCTCCCTAAATATATTCAACCTCTTTCATGTCTCATGCTAAAGTATATCTTGTTATTATAAGGTCATTGGTGTAAATATGAGTCATACAAATTAGACTTACCTGTTTTAACCACTTCTAGAATCTCCATGATGTACGTGTCTTGTAATTTATCGGGCTCAATATCAATCATTTTCATTCTGTAAACTGTACACAGAAACAACTGATGAGTAAACATGGAAATTACCACTATAGTATCAATACACAACCAAATAAAACGTATGTATATATTATTTATTTAACAGGGACACTGCATAATACATATATTACACAGAGCAGAGATGGCTAAAAGCTAATTTTCATCTGTAGTCGCTGGGCAGAGGCAAAATGACAGCAGGTAACAGTGCATCCAGCAGCCCCTAAAACCACCCATATCCAAACAAATAAATAAAACATCCCAACAATAACCCCAACAACAGGGCACGAGCAGAAGGACCACACCAACAACAGGGCACGAGCAGAAGGACCACACCAACAACAGGGCACGAGCAGATGGACACATATAACGAGATCTAATTACACAAAGAACCATGGCAGGAATGGCGACATCTAGTGGATACACGAGGTATGGCAGGCGGGACGTGACACTACTCAGTATTCAGGTCATTGTCAAAGAGTGCTTGTCTGGGCTGCATTTACATTGCAGAACTGACAAAATGAGTGGTAAATTTATTAATTTAACACATTTAATGTCATAAAAAGAATGAAAAATATGTGCTTTACCGTAGGTTGTGGACTGACAAGCTATTGTGTATCTGTCTTGGTCAGGTTTAACAGATGGACATGTTTCTGTCAGCAATGAAGCAACACAAAAAATAAATTAAGATCAAAGGCTACTGTTCTTTCAGGACCACAAGATCTACAAAAGTAAAAATTATTTTAAAACGCAACAACACTCACGTATTTGAGAGGAAATCACCTTTGGTATAAGGACATATCAAGTAATATTTGAAGCCAGCTGAGACTACGTAACTGAAAGTAAATCTTACTCTCTGCACAGGTACAAATGGTCCCAGAACAGATAGTTCCCAGTGTTGTACTGTTTCCTGCAGGGTGGTAGAACTGGGTGCATGAACGCTCTGGAAATGAGAAATGTTCTTCACATAAGAAGTCCTCTCAGTCTCTCTCCAAGCGAGATGGCCATTACAGTTGTAGCATCAATGGTACAGGCCTTCTTGGTCCTCTTACCTTTTTCGTAGTAGGCATAGACAGTGACAGCAGAAGGCTGGAGGAGACCCACCTCAAACTCCTGGAATAGCACCACTGGAACACAGTGCTCAGTGTCCGTGGGCACCTTGGGGGTCACAGGAGTAGGACGAAGTTTTAGATCCGGTCACGTTTAGGGTGACAGCGGGACAAGAGTGACAATTAACTGGTCACGCTCAGACTGACGCAGGACTAACAGGTCTGTCATCTACAGACCATAAATCATCAAAGAAAACTGAACATTTCACATAAATTTAACAAAATGCCCTCTCTGTTCCTTCACTTTTCTGTTTTATCCTCACCACGTATGCATCAAAAGAAGAACGTCCATGTTAGCGTGGCCCGGGAGTGCACTCACTCTGTATGTGTGGATGATGAGAGATCCCTTCGAAGACAACTCATAGTCCATTTCGTAATATTTAAGCAGAGAGTCCACTCGGTTTTTTAGCTGCAGAAAAAAAGGAAAAAAAAAGAAAAAGTTACCTTTGGTCCGGGACAGCTGCTTTTTAGTGATTGGAATTTCGATGTGCTTTAATTACAAACTTTCCAAGTGTTACGGTAAGAGCCACACAGCTCTAAGTACATTGCTTGGTTTACTATTAAAATGTGCATGCACGTCATCCTTATGGGCCCATCTACTGATATAATAAACTCACTCTCTCCAGAGCCTCCATAGATGGGACGAATCCTGAGGGGATAGACACGTCCAGAATCGTCATGGTTTCCTGAGATCCAAGGGGCCTAAGCAGGCAGGACAACGCCGTTGGTGAAGACCGGTGTTGACGAGGAAACAACAAAAAAAATGGCAGCAACAGGCATAAAGCATCACGGACATACGAGATGAAAGCTCACAAGACAAAGCGGAAGTAGAGGCGGCACAGCGCAGGAGACACAAACCAGTGGAGAAACATACAGAGGGAGGGAGAGAAATTCTGATAAAGGAAGAGTGGTTCATGAAACAATTCTGCATGTTTGATGTTGACTATACCCACTGTACCTCTTACTTACACTTAATAATAACAGTGAATTTACCTCCATACTATAAAAAAGTAGTCCATCTGTGGAATATATGAATTCTTGTGGGATATACACTT
Organism: Chitala chitala; assembly: GCA_025773905.1. Taxonomy (NCBI): domain Eukaryota; kingdom Metazoa; phylum Chordata; class Actinopteri; order Osteoglossiformes; family Notopteridae; genus Chitala; species Chitala chitala. The sequence continues at coordinate 3,300 of JABJVR010008478.1, read as the reverse complement.
ATTTTCAGGTATGTACATTTACTAAACGTTACGTACATTGGAAGGGAGTGTATGTACTGTTTAATCTGATTTATATTACACCATAGTGTAGTGACAAAACAGTAGGTTGTGAGTTTAGTTAGATAATTGTCCTTAAACCTGTAAACTGTGGCTGAAGAAGAGGACAGACAGGCATGCATGTGTCTGTGTGCGCGTGTGTGTGTATAGAGGAAGAACCACAGGAGGTGGAGCAGGAGAAGCTGAGGAGAGATGAGCACTGGGGAGAGGCATGCGGGGAGACTGAACACTAAAGGTGAGTAGGGACTGAACTCTGCAGAACACAGCTAGAAACCTGCTCAATCAAGAAATCAGTGATTGCCATTCCTAGAGATCCCCCCACTTCTAACCCAGTGGTACCATTTGCCCAGCTCACCTGAAGCAAATTGTCAGGGTGTAGATGTTTTCCACTGTTTCTGGAAGCTTCGCGTCTGTAAGAGCACATGGAGAAGGCGTGAGCCAGCTGTAACGGCCCATGAACCTTTGATAGAGTTACATGGGCACAACAAATTCAGTTACGTCCCATAGGATCTTAAGATAAGAGATGACTTGGGTGAGGGCCTGCAGAGGCTCCTTTCTGCGGCGTTTCATCTGGATCTGCCTGCAAGTCACAGCATGATGCAGCGAGTTTCACAGCACGTCGCTCTAGAGACACGCTGTGATAAGACTTCACAGGACTGTGCTCGGTTGACCGCCAGCCGCCTGCGCAATGACGAAACGACTAACAGTACGCAGGTGTGATGATAAGCGAACAAACAGATCGCCCTGCAAATGTGACAAGTTGAAGACATTTTGCACCCGTACCATGCGTATGTTGCACCTCCAGCTTGGATGTGGGCTGTATGTTGATGTTCATCCTGTATCCTTTGCAGGACTCTTCCTTTGGATCAGGGATGGCATTATATCTGGTCACAAACTGAAGGAGAAACAGAACAGTTCATGTCAAAGGCTGTCACTGCATTGTATGATGACACTGTAATCAGTTGGTGCCGAATGTTTACATTTAGCAATTTTTGTCTGGTACTGTAGTCATGGCTGACTGTAGGTAAACAAAATATTAGTAAAACATTTACACATTCTTTTCAGTGGGAGGAGGAATGTTATCCATGTATTTTTATTCACAGAACAGTACAGGTGAGTGAAGTTCCCTACAATTGATTACTAGTTCTTCCTGTAGGCCCACCATCCGCAAGAAGGAGCATAAGGGGTTGGTGCATCGTGGATTGGGTGGCAGTCCTGGGGGCAGGCCTCGGCGACCCAATCTCTGGATGATGAATCTGGCCATCAGGACATGGAATGTTACCTCGTTGGGGGGGAAGGAACCGGAGCTTATGCGGGAGGTTGAGCAGTATCAGCTAGAGGTAGCTGCCTCTACGTGCTGCCTGGGTTCTGGAACCCAACTCCTTGAGAGAGGCTGGACTTTCTCCTATTCTGGAGTTGCACATGGTGAGAAGCGGCAGGCTGGGGTAGGCTTGCTCATAGGTCCCTAGCTCTGCTGCCATGTGTTGGAGTTTTCCACGGTGAACGAGAGGGTTGTTTCCCCGCGCCTTCAAGTAGGGGATAGGTCTCTCTCTGTTGTTTGTGCCTATGGGACGAAGAGCAGTGCAGAGTACCCAGCCTTCTTGGAATCCCTGGAAGGGGTGCTGAAAAGCACCCCGACTGGGGACTCCATTGTTGTTGTTTCAGTGCCCACATGGGCAACGACAGTTATACCTGGAGAGGCGTGATTGGGAGGAACGGCCTCCCCGATCTGAGCCCGAGTGGTGTTTTGTTATTGGACTTCTTTGCTAATCACTTGTTGTCCATAACGAACACTGTTCAAGCATAAGGGCGCCCACCAGTGCACATGGCACCAGGACATCCTAGGAAGGAGGTCGATGATTGACTTTGTGATTGTGTAATCTGACCTTCTGGCCATATGTCTTGGACACTCGGGTGAAGAGAGGGGCTGAGCTGTCAACTGATTAACACCTGGTGGTGAGCTGGAGCTGGTGGTGGAGGAGGAAGCCGGACAGACTTGGCAGACCCAAATGTATTGTGAGGGTTTGTTGGGAATGCCTGGCTGAACCCTCTGTCAGGGAGGTCTTCAATTCCCACCTCCAGGAGAGCTTTAACAAGATCCAGAGGGAGACTGGGTATCTCTTCTTAGACTGCTGCCCCCATGACCTGGACCCGGATAAGCAGCAGAAAATGGATGGATAGATGGATGATTACTAGTTGACATGTCCTACCCCTTCAGTTCAACAGTGAGTTGATGTCACATTTGCAGTACATTGTTTTAAATGCATCAGCTCACAACGCTGGGGGTCACCTGATATGCAAATATGGGAGGCATCTGCACCCCAGCCTGATTTTCTTCTTTATAACTGTTTCCTTCTCTCACTTGATTAAGACAACTAAGCACAGACAGCTGGAAATGATCAGGAAGAATAAAGAGAAGCAAGGATGTATGGATAATTTATAATTTATACTTAATTAAGATACTGGTCAAATTAAAATGAATGAATTGGTTGGAAAAAACACGTGCACCCACTAGGGCCCCCCATGACCGTGCTTTGACAGCCCTGCTCTACACATTGAGTCACCAGGCCGCTTTTATTAAATTTTCCATCACATATGTATCATTGTCCAAAATGTATCTGAATTAGGACACTCAATAACAAACTGCAGTTATTCAGGTATATGACACTCCTCAGGAAAGGATGGATTTTACACAAAACATACCACTATCTTTCCAGTCCCCTTGCCTTCTGCTTCCATGGTAAAGTTTTGAATGTTGTGAACCTGCATTAAGCAACACGAAATATTACATAGCATGAATGTTTAAGGAACACTTTATCAGAGCCTTTAATAAAATACATGTGTAAATAGGATATGTTCAAGTTTACATTTTGAAGGATTTCAACTATCATAGTCCACAACACCAGTTCTGTTTTATCTTCTGCCCATTTTGTCTAACCAGGTGGGACAGCAGACTGATAAAGGAGTTTCACAAAGGTTACAGACACCGAACCCATTTCCACGATGGCACATTAACAAATAAACATGCAGTTAGGGAAAAAATTCTGAACCCCTGCTGATTTTGTAAGTTTGCCCACTAACAAAGATATGATCAGTCTATAATTTCAATGGTAGGTTTATTTGAACAGTGACAGACAAAATAATAACAAAAAAATCCAGAACAAAGCATTTCAAAAAAGTTATAAATTAATTCGCATTTTCATGAATGAAATAAGTATTTGATCCCCTATCAATCAGCAAGAT
>JABJVR010008477.1:0-10611 GCA_025773905.1 Chitala chitala | reverse complement strand
AGTTCTCTGGTTTCCTCCCCAGTCCAAAGCCATGCAGGTCAGGTAGTTTTTGGGCATTTTAAATTTCCCTGCAATGAACTTGGCTCCCTGTCTGTAGTTTATACTGCCTTGTCCCATACACTGCTTGGGATAGGCCAGTACACAACCACAGATGCAGAGTAGTTTGATAATACAGGAATGTTTAAGGTGTTGTTAAACTCAACTTTCATGTTTGATCTGTAGTTGTACATGAGAACTTTATATTAACTGTTATTTTTTCAATTAAGTATTGGAGGCAGATGAATAGAACATGTAGGATGTGCATTTGTTCATTATAATAAATAATTGTGTAAAATAGTTGTGTAGTTTTCATTGTATTGTCATCATTGTATATCTTGTGTGTATTTCCTGTCCACAGAGGTCACTGCTGATGTCAGTGTAGAATTCTGAGATGGAGGGAACTGCCTCAAACACGAGTCAGTCTGTGGATGGTAAGACTGCAGATACTGCCTCAAACAGGACTGAGGAAAGGTGAGTGAAAACTGCATGTGTTAAACAGGAAAACTCAGTTATTACAGGCTTGTTTTAAATGTAGATTTCCTATTAAACTTCCTGTTCCCTCTACAGCTCCAAGTCCTTTCCCTCACCCCACCCTCAGTCTCCTGTTTCCTTTAATGCTCCAAGTCCCTTCCCTCACCCCACCCTCAGTCTCCTGTTTCCTTTACTGCTCCAAGTCCCTTCCCCCTCCCCACTTTCAGCTTTGTGTTTATTCCCTTTGTAGTTTCTTTGTAGTTTTTGTCAGAGATGGATCTTCCTTGTACTCCAACCTTTTGCCTGGCATCAAGACTCAGACTTTTGGATTGTGTTTTGAAGCTTTCATGCATTTTCAACAAGCTCATAACCTTACAACTGGATTCTCTTCTGTCAGTTTGTCCTGTTGTTACATGTACAAAGCTGTAATAAGAGAATGAGGATCAATGTAGAGGTTTATCACTATGTTTTTTAATGAGCAGTAAGATAACAAGGTTAATTGGAAGGACTATTTACCATTTCTGTTGACAGTGTCCAGGCACAAAGAGCAGACTCACCTGTACCCAGCTGTGTGTCCATGAAGAGTGACCGGTCAATGGGAATGCCACTTAACTTCAGAGATGGACCATTTCATAGAAATACAGGGTAAATATGTATGAATAAAAACTCTAAAACAGTGTTTGTCACTGATGAAAGGACACAGATTAAAGATGTAGGAAATATTCATGTTAATTCATGATGTCTATCATGTTGTTTGTTTAATGGAAATTTAAATGAAAGGTGTGTGTACATGTTAAAAAGGATGAGCTTCATTACATGATCTGTGTCCGTGCTGTGCAGTTACAGGTATTAAAGATGTAATATTCACAAGAAAGTGCACTTTACATAAATATTGGGTAATTGAAAAACATGTATTACAGAGACAGACAAAACCAGCATAATAGTCTGCAAATAAAAAAAACCGATGTGGAAATATGGATCTAACTGTTTTACTTATGTAAAAAAAAAAAAAAACTACCATTCATATATGTATAATGGCATAATGAAAAACTGTTCATACAAAGTGTGAAGCTAAAACTTTAATATGTTCACAAATAAAAGCCTAAAAATATGCATAGTTACAAATAGTAGAAAAACATTCAAGAAATGAATTCAGCACAAAAATACACAAATGTACATGCACTTAAAAATACTGCAAACACAGACTACAAGTAGATAAACCTTTTTAAATTATATTTGTGCACAATCCAGGACAAGTGCATCGTGGGGATGGACCTCCTCATCAGACACAACGCCATCCTGGATCTGCAGAAGCACACGCTGCGCCTGGGAAACACCACCATCCTCCTGTCCATTGCCCCTGCGCCTCTACCCTGGAAATGCCCCACCTGCCGTGCCCTGAGGACCCCTGCCAAGTCCAGTGCTGCTAGCCAGCCCACCACAACCACCAGTGGACCGTCCCCGATCACCCAGGCGGCGATTGATGAGCTGTTCGCACGCAGCTGTGAGGGGCTGGAACAACATGAGCAAACTCACCTTAGAACACTGCTGGGTGAGTTTGCTGACATCTTCGCTGCCAGAGATGAAGACTGTGCACACACTGGGCTGGTGCAGCACCAAATCGATACGGGGAATGCCACCCCATTCAGCTTCGCCCCCGTCGACTTCCGCTGTCCAAGCGTACCGCAGCAGAGGAGAAAGTGAAGGAAATGCTGGCAGCGGGCATCATCAAACCCTCCACGAGCCCGTGGGCTGCCCCTGTGGTCCTAGCCAGGAAGAAGGATGGCTCGTGGAGGTTCTGTGTGGATTACCGGAGGCTCAACGCGGTGACGAGGCAGGACTCATACTCCCTGCCACGTATCCATGACATGCTGGACTCGCTTTCAGATGACATTTAGCTAACATTAAAACTGATATTTAGCTAACGTTATTTGAACATTTTTTGTTTCAAGGTAAGATCGAAAAAAGGTAAAATAAGATGGTTTTTAATTGCTGTTGAAATGGGCTTTTATCACTTTTCAAAATAACTTCATGACATTAATGCTGTGTTTACACCCACTTTACATACATCCATCCATCATCTTAACCGCTTATTCCTGGTGAGAGTCACAGGAAAGCCTGGAGCCCATCCCAGAGCAGGGCACCAACCCACCACAGGGCACACACACAACGGGCAATTTTGGACACACCAATCAACCTAATCTGCATGTTTTTGGACTGTGGGAAGAAACTGGAGCACCCGGAGAAAACCCACCAAGCACAGGGAGAACATGCAAACTCCACGCACACAGACCCAAGATGGGAATTGAACCCCAGGTCTGGAGGTGCACGGCAACAGTGCTAACCACCACGCCACCATGCCACCACTTTACATACATAAATAAGTCATTTAGCAGACCCTTTTATCCAAAGCCACTTACAACATATCACATGCGTGTTACAGTGAGCCAACGCAGGGTGTCTTGCTCAAGGCCACACCAGGTGGTGGGACTCGTACCGGGACACTTCTGTATCCCAGCCTGATGTTCTACCCATTGAGTTAGAATATCAGATTTTATTAAAAGACTTTTATGTGGGGTGAAATTATGGCTCTCCCTCCTTTATCCGGGCTCGGGACAGGCAAAGTGACCCAAAAGAGACACTCGCAGAGTTACTTAGGTTTTTTTTTTTTGTTTTTGTTTTTTATAGTTTTCTTAAGTTTGGTAAAACATGAACATTTTTGCCATAACTATGGTTTTAACTTTTACAAATAACAAAAAGAGAATAGAAAAAACTGTCAATGGCAATCTAAAAAACTTATAGTAACTACTCTGGCCCTAATTCAGGTTCACTGTTTGGTTTTTTAAGACCCCCTCCCACACACACACACACACACACACACACACACACACACACACACAAACGCTGTGTGAATGAGATAGTAGAAGCAGCACGAGCTAAGTCCCCCCCCCGTGAAGTAATACTGCAAGGTGGTCCTGCGGGGAACAGGACATAGAGCAGTGGGTGGAGGTGTTTTAGTGGGTGTGAGTCCCTCAGTGCCAAAAGGTCTGCATAAAGCATTTCACCTCCACAAAAAAAGGAGAAAGATGTCCAGTTGACATGACTAAACTTCCAGATAACCTCACCTGGATGACTGAGAATCTTCATAGACATCCACAAAAAAAAAAAACAAACACTGTGCTAGCTCACAGACAGAGTGGCTCTTCTTCATTTCGGTCGAGGCTTCTTATGTCAGGTTCAGCAGCTGAGGGAGCTGACTTAGATGAGTAAGCAGCTGATGTGCCGAAAAGCACGCGGAGTGGTGTGGGGGGGGGGTCCTCCTCTGTTCTGACTGCAGCTGGAGCTGCTGTGAGACTGAGCGCTTGTGAGAGCTGGTGTGGGGGGGGTCTCCTCTGTTCTGACTCGAGCTGGAGCTGCTGTGAGACTGAGCGCCTGTGAGAGCTGCATGACCGGGGAGGGGCTGACGGCAGCACCCGCCAGTGTTGACAATAGTAACTGCAGAACGATACATGCTTTCACGCCATAGTCTCCAAAACACAAGAAAAGTCGCTAGATTTGTCGCTAGTCACGTTTGACAAAAAAAGTCGCCAAGAGGATTTGGAAAGTCGCAACATCATCAACACTGACGAGCTCCATGTTAGAGTTTACAGGCAAAACTGAAAAGCCACTCCAAACTAAATACTTTCTCATTTTGTGCTGAGAAAACTGCGCACGGTGGAGTGAAATAAATCAGCGTTTGTACAGCGAGGTAAGATCGAAAAAACTTGATAAAATAAGCGAGCTTTTATTTGAGGTTTTTCTGCCAACATCTCAGAAAGGCGCAGCTGTGTACTGCGATGGCGAGAGTGAAATTCACACGGACACAAAGTACTGTCGGTAAACGGAGTTCCTGTAACAAACGGTGTTTTCTTACGATTAATTATCTTACTCTTTTATAAAGACCATAGCTATCTGTAATGTCTGCTATTTCAATAGCTTATTTTACCTTATGTTGCTCTTAATATGTATACTTTCATTTTAAATCAAACCGAAAGTATTTGCAGTCAACATTAAGAGACACAGGATGCAGTTACATGAAATGAAGATTAACATTATTCTCGTGGGATATTATGTGTTTCACTGTAACTTCATGGTTTGGTAAGTCTTCTGGGAAATTAGGACAGACGTACGGGCCCGTTACATTTGGTACCACACGTAGCTGTTTATTTGTATAGCACACAAGGTTTATGAGCAAATGCCACTTTTCTGTTTTCAGTTTTAGAACAGTTAGGTAGTGTTTGCTTGGGTATTTGTCAGTTAGGTAGTTAATTTAGGCTTTATTTCTGGATTGTTTTGCTGCATTTTTTTCCCTTTGGCATTACTCCAAAATACCCCTTTGCACCTTCTAAAATTTACATTTATCTATTTTGTATTATAAAATTAGTACTTTTGTAAATAGCACCTATTAGTTGTATTGGATGTGCTATTTATCTACAAAATTACACAGAACCTTCATTTGCCTTGGACTGATTACTTCTCCCCTGCAAATGGATATCTCTCCCCGTTATACAATATTTGTTAAAGTACCAGCAAATAAAACCTCCTTATAGGTGGAAACTTAATGCATGGAAATACCAACTGGCAAAGCCATCAGTCAAAACCTTCCCCAAACAAAAAGCAGAACTCTGTTCAGCTGGACTCAATGTGATGTAATCTTATCCTTTTGGAAAGACAGGGTGCTGTCCTCTTCCAAGGGTCTCCTTAAGTATTCTTCTACATATGGAATCATGAGATGGTTTATTTGGGACGAAAGGATCCATAAGAGAACAGGGTAAAAGTTTTACCTTTGTGTCATGAAGGGGAAGTTGAACAAAATTAAAGAAAGAACGATTCCTATCATGTACTCAGTGGACACACATGATGTGGGCCTGCACTGATGACACAACTTTCAAAAGTAAAAAATGTAATGTCAGTCATTAATGTGTAAATTGTTACAGATTGTTCATTACTGTCTTGGTTATAGTATTACAAAATAATATAATTGAAGCAAATGAATACATTCCTTATAAAGAAAACACAGTTGTAATGGCAACTAAAGAACACAACAGGATACGGATACGTAAAATGAAGACAAACTTAATAATGAACTTAAAGACTGTATTTGAAATAGACTTTGCTGTTATTACAGGCTTGTTTTAAGTAGTTACCAACAACTCACAGCAACGATTTAAAATTAAAGTCAAAATTCTGCTCACACTGTTAATTGCAGGCATTGCTTTGTGTAAAAATTACACAATGGGTTTACATTTAGTAGCAAATAATTACGGATTATCCTGCTTTAAACATTTTAATGTAGCTGTTTTAATAAAGATGTAAATGAAACGTATGCATGCATCGAATAAAGCATAAAACTAAAATAAATTAGAATAGTTAATTTTGAACTGACAAACATGCTGCCGCTGTGCTGACATATCTCTTGCTTCAAAGCACACATCTACAGCTGTCTATCACTTTGTGTTACACAAAAATAACATTTTTTCAAATAGATAACTTGTCAGAATATACTAATTTAGGCAGTGTGAATAACCTACTAATAGTTATTGTGTTTCATGTTCTGAAAAGAGAATTTAAAATTTTCAGGATGTCCTATTCAGACACATAACATGAAGAATAAACCATACTCTAAAATATTTTAATGGTCTAAAGCACATGTGTCAAACTCAAGGCCCGCGAGCCACATCTGGCCCGGCGTATAATTATATCTGGCCCTCGAGATCATTTTATATATCTTTTTTTAATGGCCCTGTGATTTTAAGTTCCGATAACACACAAACTACAAATCCAACAATTCAGCGCAACAGCTGCCTTACCCAACGATAGACCACCTGAGATCATTCCCGCGTCAATTATGTGAGATCAGTCAAGCGTCTGTTGATGTATACAACCTTAATTTCAACTCAAACGTAGCCCCCAACAATGGCCAAGAGAAAAGCTGACTCTGAAAAAAGAGCCTTTTTTGTTTTAATTCGTTATTATTTTAACTTTTACTTAAAAGCACAATTTTTATTTATATTTTCACATTTTTGCAGCATGTTCATATTTTGAATTTGTATAATTTTGACAAGAGATATTTTTATGGAGAGCAAAATATTTTAAGTTATTTTAGGTTTAAGTTTATTTATTTTGAAATAACATTGTATCCTGTCTGTTTCACTTCATATTTATGTTCAAAAACGTTTATTTTCAGTCTGTTCAGTAAATGTTTATCCTGTTCGGCCCGTGACCTAAAGTGTGCTTTGAGTTTTGGCCCCCTGTGCGAATGAGTTTGACACCCCTGGTCTCAACAATGTACTGCAAGTAGGCCTGTATTTCAGTGAAGCAACACATTTCAAATTGTAATGCTGTCTGAGTATATAAAATTAAAACAGAATAAACTCACACTTTAGCCAGTTAAAAACAATTTGCTTTAATATTATGTATTTTGTAATATTATAACACAGTAACACACAATCAGTAACAATGTACACATCAATGACTGATACTACACTTTTTACATTCTAATGCTGTATTATGGGTGCAGTCCTACTCCGTGTGTGTCCACTGAGTACTGAAGTCACATTGTACCTTAAAGTGAAGAGAACGACATGTTAGTCATGGGTGTCAAGTAGATACTTTAAAATTACACTTAATGTTTAGGAGCATTTCAACATCAAATACAGCTTGTCCATAGTTGTTGTTGTTTTACTGAGTCTTCATACCAGGGAATAGGCTGGTACTCCAACCTGTCAGTTATGCTTTTGTCAGCATCAGTTTCCAGCATGTGGTGGGAAACACAGTCATCCTTGTCAAGCCTTGCAGTAAATATGTTTGATTCTAAAAATCAATGTAATTAAAGTCAGAAGACAATAGAGGAGAGGAACCAAAAACTGCACAGAGAAAGAAAAAAAAAATCTCTGGGGGTCCAAAGTCAGCTGGCTGCCCAACCAGAGTTCTCTGGTTTCCTCCCCAGTCCAAAGCCATGCAGGTCAGGTAGTTTTTGGGCATTTTAAATTTCCCTGCAATGAGTTGGCTCCCTGTCTGTAGTTTATACTGCCTTGTCCCATACACTGCTTGGGATAGGCCAGGACACTCACTACCCTACAGATGAAGTGTTAGTATAATGCAGGGATGTTAAAGGTATTGTTAAAATGTTAAACTGAACTTTCATGTGTGACCTATATTTGTACATGACAATTTAATATTAACTGTGTTATTTTTTCAATTAAGTATTAGAGGCAGATTAATAGAACACTGCAGGATGTATGTTCATTATAATAAATAATTGTGTAAAATAGTTGTGTAGTTTTCATTGTATTGTCATCATTCTATATCTTATGTGTATTTCCTGTTCATAGAGGTCACTGCTGAACTCAGTGTAGAATCCTGAGATGGGGGGAGCTGCCTCAAACACGAGTCAGTCTGTGGATGGTAAGACTGTAGATACTGCCTCAAACAGGACTGAGGAAAGGTGAGTGAAAACTGCATGCACTTAACAGGAAAGCTCAGTTATCATAATTAGTCATTTTTATTACAATTATTACAGGCTTTTAAAATCTGTCATTTTCATCCCTCTGTGTAGACATTCCAGAACATTTGTTCTCTATAAAAGAGTAGGAAAGACTTAAAAAAATGTTGTTTATTACAGGCTTGTTTTAAATGTAGATTTCCTGTTAAGCACAAGAGGACAGAGAGAATATAAGGTTTGTTATTGTGTGTGAGTGAGTCGGTGCCCTGTGTTAGGCTGACACTTCATCCAGGGAGCACACTGACCTGTGACCTGTGTCGTCTGGGTAACGGTCCAGGTCCCCTCAGCCTGGAAACAGGAGCAGTTTGACATGAAAGAATAAATCTTGCAAGTGACTGATGTGTTGTCTAGTCTGAACAGTAACATTGTATACATGGACATGTAGTGCAGAAAGGACAGCTAATTAACTTACCTTTGAAATATTAACTAACCCATAATGCTGAACCTAATGTTGTCATTGATTACACTAAACAGTGATGTTTAATATCTGACCCCTCTGTAGTGTAAGACAGACACAATATTTTCCCTCTGACAAAATGTAGCTAGTCCTAAATCTGCCATTTACAATGGAGGCTGTTCGTACTGAATTTCTCCTCCATATTTCACACAATGTTGTGCTGTTAGGCAGCAGAATATTTGTATTGATTAACAGTCATCAACATGTAAATATGAATATGGATCTTATTGATCAAATTACGACATCAGAGCAATAGGCAGTCTTTGTGTTGAGTTGCAGGACTGACGGATGCCTGAACACTGTTCTAAACACTCTGTCCATATCAGTTTAATAATGAAAAGCCAGCAGAATGCATCTTTCATATGTGTTGTGGCTTTGCAGACATTCAGTCTTATTAAAAAATGTCTGTCTGAATGTGAGTTAAAGGTACAGTAAGAGGACCATGAGTACTGGATGTTTTGTCTCTGTTGTTACAGACTCCCAGCTGGACTCAGTCCCTACCCAGAGGCTCTGCCCCCTCTTAAAAAGTACCCACAAACTGACTCAGCTGCAGATGATCATGATTTCTGTTTACACCCCACAGATCCTCTGACTGGTGTGAGGTGATGCACTTTACTGTGGTTTATTCCCAGCTTGCTTCTTGACCATTGTCTTTTGTCCAGTTTCCTGTTTCCTCTATAGCTCCAAGTCCCTCCCCTCTCCCCACCTTCAGCCTCCTGTTTGCTCTCTTTGTAGTTTTTGTCATAGACTGATCTTCCTTCTACTCCAAACTATTTCCTGGCATCGAGACTCTTTCAAACTTTTCATGCATTTTCAATACGCCAATAACCCTGCGACTGGATTCCCTGCTGTCAGTTAGTCCTGTTGTTGAATGTATAAAGCTGTAATTAGAGAATGGAGATTAATATAGAGGTTTATCATAATATATTTATATATTATATGAGGTTAATTGGAAGGACTGTTTACCATATTTGTTGACAGTGTCCAGGTACAAAGAGCAGACTCACCTGTACCCAGCTGTGTGTCAATGAAGAGTGACCAGTCAATGGGACCACCACTTAACTTCAGGAATGAACCATTTCATAGAAATACAGGGTAGATATGTGTTTGAATGAAGACAAGATTCTTTAAAACACTGTCTGACACTTGACATGTTTTCACTGACAGTAGTAAGAAAACAAGGTTAACTGGAAGGACTGTTTACCATTTCTGTTGACAGTGTCCAGGTACAAAGAGCATACTCACCTGTACCCAGCTGTGTGTCCATGAAGAGTGACAGGTCAATGGGACCACCACTTAACTTCAGGAATGAACCATTTCATAGAAATACAGGGAAAATATGTGTTTGAATTAAGACTCTTTAAAACATTTTCTGTCACAAGATGTATATGCAGTGAGAGGATACAGATTAAAGATGTAGGAAATATTCATGTTGATTCACAATGTCTATCATGTTTGCTTAATGGAAATTTAAATAAAAGTTCTATGAACGTGTTAAAAAGGATGAGTTTCATCACATGATCTGTGTCCATGCTGGGATGTTACAGGTATTAAAGATGTAATATTCCCAAGAAAGTGAATTTTACATAAATATTGGGTATTATAAAACCAGAAAAACACAGACAGAAAAAACCAGCATAATAGTCTGCAAATTAAATAAATCGATGTGGAAATTTGTATCTAACTGTATTACTTATGTAAAAAAATTTGCATTCATATACACTATAATGGCATAATGATAAAGTGTTACTCCAAACCATATAGGCAAAACGTGTGAAGCTAAAACTTTAATATGTTCACAAATAGAAGCCTGAAAATATGCATAGTTACAAATAGTAGACAAACCTTTTGTAATTACATTTGTGCACATTGTGTTGCAGTTGTGGGTTCATTTGAGTGTGTTCCTAAATAGCTTTTGCATGTTCTCTTATGTTTGTGGGCTGTTTTGATCCTGCTGTTCCATGCTTGGGGGATTGACACACACAAGTGGGCTGTTCTCTAAGTGGATAGGAGTAAAGGCATAAAATGATGTATCACCATTCCATAATATCCCTCACCTTAACCCTGTACCCCTAACATCATTAGCATGTAACACTAACCC
>JABJVR010008474.1:0-10615 GCA_025773905.1 Chitala chitala | reverse complement strand
TATAATCTTCCTTCCGATTTCTTCGCCCTCTGTGTCGGGGGTGGTCGGGGGGGGGGGGGGGGGGGGGGGGGGGGGGGGTGAGACTGTGAGTTGCTGAGAGGGCGGCTGGTCCCTGGGACAGGGTGATCTCCTTAATGCACCCTCTGCTGCAGAGGCAATACATCAGATAGCAATGAGGGAGTGAACATGGGAGTAAGCCAACTTCATTAGTAGAGTGGATGTGATAAAGGGTAGAGGGACACAGTGGAGGTGGTCTGGACCAGGGAGCCTTCAGTGTTGTGTGCTGTGCAAAGTGTACAGTGAGTTGTGATGTGTGCAGTGAACAGTGTGCAGTGCAAAGTGTGCAGTGAGTTGTGCTGTGTGCAGTGCACAGTGTACAGAGCAGAGTATGCAGTGTGCAGTGAGTTGTGCTGTGTGCAGTGCACAGTGTACAGTGCAGAGTATACAGTGTGCAGCGAGTTGTGCAGTGTGCAGCGAGTTGTGCAGTGAGCAGTGTGCAGTGCAAAGTGTGCAGTGAAGTGTTTAGTGAGCAGTGAGTTGTGCTGTGTGCAGTGCACAGTGTACAGTGCAGTGTATGCAGTGAGTCATGCTGTGTGCAGTGAGCAGTGAGCATGGAGTGCAAAGTGTGCATTTGTGTTGTGCATTGCATGCACATGAATGTTGCACTGTGTGCAGTGTTTGTGTCAAATCTGTGTGAAAGTGTTCTGTGTGCAGTGGCATGTGTATTACATGCATTGTGGTGTGTGTGTGTGTGTGTGTGTGTGTGTGTGTGTGTGTGTGCTCGTGCAATCTGGTGTTTACTCCATGTGAAAGAAAACATCCCGGAATCGGGCTTCTGTCTGTACTTCCTGCGTTTATGCCTCAGTTTCTCTGCTCTAATTTAACACGTTTAGAAGAATACTCATTCATATAAACGAATACTTATTATTGCTCAAATATGATAAAATAATGCATACGTAAAACACGGAACAGTTTAATTACTTTGAAAAAGTATCTAATTAAAAATTTAATTACTTCAGGAAGCATGTTTCAGAACTCTTTTCTGTCCCAAATTAATCAGCGGTTCGTTTCTCTGTCTCTCTGTCTCTTGTTCTCTCTCTCTTTTTTGTTAAAAATGTACAACTGATTTATCATCCCCTGGGGAACAGATAGATAAAAAAATGTGGACATAAAAAAAGCACAAGTAAAATAGGTACAGCCGTGCATTAAGCTTGAGAGAAAGAGAGCAGAGACGGACAACATGCTACATAAAGCCTGTCAGACATCAGCGAGCGCCTGCTTCTCATCCAATTACCCAGCTTCATGACCTTTCCTCAAGCAGCAGAACAAAACCAGAAGCTTCCAGAATAACATTACAAAAACAAAAATAAAATGCTTCTGACATCTCCCAGTGGCATCTGTCAACCAATCGCACCACAATATACCCTGCTTTATAGACATTTTAATGGAAACGTATGTATTTTCCCTTCCCCTGCTGCTAACGCTAACGTTTCTTCATTGGCCCTCAGGTTGAGTCAGCGTCTAGCTGGAGATGTGTAGATGTTCAGCTTCTCCTACCAGAGCCAGCACCTTCAGGGATAGAACCGCAAACCCGACAGCTGGTGCTACCTTTGCTTTTAAGAAAACCATTGCATCGGTCCTTAGGACCCTGGTTTTCATAATCAGGTCCACTGCACCTACAATGACAGCATCACCTCCAACATCATCACACACAGCTAACAGGCTATTCACATTGGAAATCCCCATGGTTTACACAGCAGAGCTAAATAATGTCCTTATCTGCCCATCTTTACCTGAAGCTTCATGGGCAGTCAACTGAGGACATACAAGCTGATGACAATTTTCAATTATAATCCAAGAAATAAATGCATTAAATTTTAATACTGCAAGATTAAATACAGGTGGACTGCTCATGGTGTTAGACTGTATAGCCTTGATGCTTGCGCCAGACTTGAAATTGATTTTTAGAGATGTGCCACAATGTAGGGAATCTGCAAAAAAGTCCTGATGCTCTTCACCTGATGTACAAACGACCATATGTTTCACAATCCTGAGATACAGACCACTGTATGTTTCACGATCCTGAGATACAGACCACCGTATTTTGCACGATCCTGAGATACAGACCACCGTATGTTTCATGATCCTGAGATACAGACCACCGCATGTTTCATGATTTTGAGATACAGACCACTGCATGCTTCATGATTCTGAGATACAGACCACCGTATGTTTCACGATCCTGGGTACAGACCACCGTATGTTTCATGATCCTGTCCTACGATCCTGTCCCTTGGTCAGGAGGCAGGGTGTCACAGAGCTCTGACTGACTGGCCGGCGACAGCATTTAACACTGCATTTGTCCTGCAACACTCCAGGGAAACATTGGCACAACAAAGGGCTATTTAACTAAATATGACTCCACTACAAATCTACTAACCAGGTTAATGTGGTTGTTTCATGAGGAAGTGATGCATAAACCAGAGACCCAGCTGTAGCACAGAAAAAATCCCACTAATTTAAAATATAGAAAAGAGGCTATTAAACAGAAGAGTGACATTTGTGGAAGTGTGGAAATGTTTAGAGAGACAGGAAAGGGAAACACTGCCAGAAACGCATCCTGTTCGCTATTGAAGAACCCCACGACAAGGCTGTGTTAGCAACACAGATTCCACATGCTAAGCAGGAAAATGTGGACCGTCTGCACTTATTTACTACGCAGAGAAAGCAGCGAGAGATAAAAATTGATTCATTAGGCTGTGATGAGTAAGCACACGGCGGCTGTCTGCTTGCGAGCTAGAGGGCGGCTAGAGAGAAGGCCGGCAAACCACACAGGCATGATCAGAACACAACGGCCGGGTAATGACTGCTACATAAACCAGGTACCGTCCACTCTAAAATCAAGTGGTGGAACAAAGGCCACTTAATTCCATGATAATCTGTGAAAATCTTCACACATGCCATCTAATCCCCAGAGATGTGAAAAGAGCACCAATATTTACTCTCTTAAATTGCCTGGCCTCTTTTCAATGGTGGCTGATTGCATTTACTCAGGTAAAAACTCACAACTATCAGCCCTGTGTAAAAAGCAGCGAAAGGGCATTGATGCTTTTTATCTGTCTGGACATTTGAGGGATCCACTCTGGCCGTAAATGCAGACTAACCTCAAAGCATCACTTTCATGTCAATGAAGAGAACCAGAGGGTCTTCCAAACAGTGCCACTAGCTGCAATGTCAACTCTGATAATGTAAAAATAAATATATTTTTAAATGAGCTACGATGGTTTGATTCTGTCTGGAGTGTCCATTTCACTTGCTCTCACTTTCTAAATAGTATCCATACATCCATCAATCTTATTATCCTGTACAGTGTCATAGATCTCATCTCATTCAGCCTACAGCACAAGGGAGTGTAAACCCTGCAAAAGACGCCCAACACAGGTCTCAATTTCCAGATAGTAATAAATGTTGATTTAAAAACGCTCAAAGGCGTTTTCAGATATTTTGATTACTGTTAAGCTAGCAGTTAATGGCTCAGATATAACACAGGCCATTCTGGAGAAAGAGCATAAATACTGTCGCTAGGAAACCGACTCGATGATTCATGTAACGTGACATCGATGAATTACCACAACAGTGACTCCCAAACAGTAATTTCAAGATGATCATGACACCTGTGAGATCAATCAGTCCGCAGTAAGCAGACCCCACCCTGAAAATGGCTTCCTGTCTCCCATTTGATTCAGAGACTACTCCACCCCAGGTTCTGCAGGTGAAGTTATAAACCAAGGCTTTATCGCACAGCAGGGCATTATCTGGAGAAACGAGACTACAGCAAAGCTGGGAACGCTGATATGAACCTCGAGGGCTGTGCTGCTTCGAGCAAAACACCAACCTGGCACTCTAAAACTTGTTTGATCATTTCCTTATTTAACTAACAGATCACCTCACCTAGGAACTCATAGCTCTTGTAACTACTATTTATTTCAAAGCCTGCAGCACTCTGGCCTTTAAAAATGAAGACCAGATGTGCTGATCGTCAAAGGCTAGTTGACTCTGAGGAATAAGGAAAGCTTCCCATGGTCCAGCAGTTTGCAACATGGGCCTTAAAGGCTGTAAATTTATACTAGGGACTCCGCCCCCAAACACATCCCAGCGGTGTGATTGGCCAGGGCGTTTCTGCTTCTGGAGTGCAAGCGCCATATTTAATTTTTGAGTGAAGACAGTGTAAATTTTAGTTTTATTTTAAATTCAGTCGAAAATGGAAAGTATGCAGCCCTGTTGCGTTTTAACAGTTCAATTTTTTTTAGGAGTTTGCAGCAATATTCGGCATCAGAAGTGCGAGAACAGAGGCAGAGCAGTTGGGAATAGTGTAGAAAGAAAGGAAAGTGCATTTCTACCTTTAATCATATATTTCATTACATAAACTCCGAGCCAAATTAGCAGCCTGGTGGCTCAACAGGTATAACATCAGGCTGGGAGGTGGATGCTTCCTGGTTTGAATTCCAGCCCCCCCCAGGTGCATCCTTAAACAAGATGCTCTGGCTTTCTGAGTGCTGCATGTGGCTGGCTGCCCACAGCTTCCCCCCATGGAATGGGTCAAATGCAGAGAAGCAATTTCCCTCTGGGATTAATAATGTACTATTAAAAATGCAAACTCCATCTTGAAAATCTGTCATGTTACTGCTTTGTTTGGGTAGGGTGGTCAGTGAAAATGCTGTTTAGTTGCCAGTAGTTTTATGTTGTTTTTATTCTACTAAAACTCGCATCCAAGTTATTTAACAAATAACACTACAACTGGCAGAATGAATACCCGCAGACCCTCAGAAACAAAAACATGTTTTGGGACGTATCTGTAAATTTAGCAGACGTACAACTAAGCAACGCACGTCTGTTTCATTACATGCAATTAACACTGCAAACTCCATTTTTACAAGCTATCGTATGCAATCATGCCACTCATGCCACAAAGGTAAGGAACGCCTTCTTCTGAGCAGTACTTGCTAAGTGTGGACATGACTGGGGCCGGACCTTTACTTTTCAGCCCTAATCTGGCCCCCAAATTTGTTTAGATGCGAACATGGCATTAGTTTGAGAATAAACATCTAAAATTGCGGGGCCTTAGAGATGTGAAGCAAAGACGGAGACTGTAACTACACACCCTAGGCTTAGTGTTCAGTATTTTGGCCTGGATATTTTGAGTCTGACAATTCATACCTATAGTGACTGACCAGTGGACTCTGTAAAACCACACCCTGACGGGCACACGGCAGACACTCAGCACGCCCTGCTGTCACAGAGACATCCCAGACCCATCAACAGGACTCCGATCACAGAGGTTTAATCAAATCAAACTGACAGAGAAGAGAATGCTTAGAATGCTTAGGCCTGCACACATCCTTCAGGGGGGCCAGTAAATATTGATTATAGGTTAAAGGCAATTAAAATAATGGAGAATGAAAGCCTGAGAACACTGCCAAAGTGTTCTTGGCATCACCGGCATCTACCACAGCGGGCGAGGTCCTGATTTAACGGCCAGCATAGTCTAACAGACACAAGCCCTTAATGCGTCTCCTTTGGATAATATATGTTTTATGGAGGAGAATGTAGAAGTGGAAATCTGCGCCAGCTCATAAGCCTTTGAGTTAAAAGAGGGCAAGGGAGCAGAGCGTGGATAAAACGGCCTCGCCGAACAGCAAAAGTCAAATTAATACAAAACGAGCGACGTTTAACATTTTCGTTTTGGCGGGCCCCCACCGTGCCCAGCTTGTGCTTCACCGAACGTCTGGGAAGGTCAGCCGCACTAAGATAATTAACGAGGCTGTCACGGAAGGCAAGGCGAACGTTTTCGAAAATCGGCGGCCCGCGTGCACTTCGAGCATGTGGGCGCCGGAGGCCGAAAATAAATGCCGACGACGCTGATCGAGCAGAGAGGAAGCTGGGCGTGGTCTCGCGTAGCTGTTCGTGACCCACACTCGTGTATGGATGTACACACATGCACACCAAAAACGTAAACTATTGCCCCCTATGTAGGCTATACACTGCTGTACAGTGTGCATTTGCATACACTGTTCTGGACGAACAGAGGACATCTCACAACCTCAGTCTCTCTCTCTCTCGTACACACACTCACATTGGCTGACTTGTCCACAGGCTCGTTCCACGCACACACCCGCCATCCTGTTAGTTAAATAGTGCATAAATATTTCAGGTCTGAGCTGGAACAATAAGAGTAAAGCATGACCGCCTCACAGGAACATAAATTGAATCCTTTCCTAGCTCTGCTGCTAGGCACATACCAAAAAACAAGACACGCTGGTTTAGCTCCAGGTTATGTCTCCGTCTTGCAATTCTTCACTCCTGACTGATTGACTTCCTTATCACTCACATTATAAACAGCCTTATTAAACTTAGAATTACAAATCTTCCTGGTACATCTATAAGGGGTATTTGCCTTGGCGTTAAACTACGCAGACAGCAAGCAGAAATCATGGTTTCCACACGTGACATGTACGTTCTTCTACATATAACGCAGATCTCTAGGTACCAAATTTCCAAATGCTGGAATGGAATAAAACCAAAACCACCAATAACTGTTAGTACAATCATTAAAAAAAATAAGCACCACCGCTATGTTGATAACCTTCGTGATTTCCTCAGATTTGTGCTTTAATAGCATTCAGGTAAAAGTATGAATGATACAAAAAAAAAAAACTGTCAATGAAAGAAATATGAAAGCAGAAAACAAGGAAATGACTGGAAGGGTCAGCTGCCAGGTATGGCAGGTAACACTAGAAATTTAGGCTACCCACTTAGTGTGCCTGTCTGAGCGTGAGAAACAAGATATCCTGTGTCACCTCCTTTTGCTCCTCATACCTTTGCAGTTCCAGGTCACTCTCCTCAGCAGAACTGACATGCAGATCTGGAAATGGAGATAAATGAGAGAGAGAGATCAAAATAACAGGTGAGTGAAATGTAAAAAGAGACTGTGCTTTGCATTCCCTGTACTCCCATACAAAATGTAAAATGCACTTTGCCAGCGAATGCATTAAAATTACAAAAAAAAAAGAAAAAAATATATATACGCTCCAGGAAAAATGCTGCATTGTCTTCATTTAACTGAAGCACAGGTCCTATGAAATTGGAGGAATTCTTGCTAATTATGCGTTTATCTTCTTGTGCATTTTCCATGTCTATGTGATAAAGATGAATCACTTTGATGTCTTGACAGTTTATTGCAAAGTATAGACAGCGTGAAAACAATGCAACAAAATGCTTTATGGTCCTCATGGTTTTCATCTGACTGCAGCAGCATCTTTTGCCAAATCTCTGAAAGACACTTTCTTGGAAACTGCTTCCATGCTCATTCGGCTCAGCAGTACGTGGTTGCTAAGAGTTCGTCGGACCAGTACAAATTTAGTACTGTACTGAGCACAGGGGCACTAAAGCAAGTCCCACCAGAAGTCAATCGGGCAGTTCCTGGTTTAGAAATCCAGGCCAGACTGTCAGCTCTGTCTTCCCATTAAGATATTTGCTTTTGGCTCGCACCGAATCCCTACCATCATCCAGTTCTGCACATTTTTACAGGTTTCTTCTCTGATGGAAATTTTCCAGCATCTGAGCCAATGAGCTCTACCCGACCTTGGATGGCCTTTGCCTCGCGCTGCATTAATGACGTGTGACTGAGACAAAAAAAAGGTCACCCTCTGCAAAACTTCATGTGCTTTTGAAACAACGTGTCCTTTACCTTTGTGCTTGTAGCAGTGGGAGGGTTAGGGCATGGGAACATGGCAGCACTTATCTGAAATGAAAAGAAAATGAAGTCGCGCCTCTGAGGTCGCCTGCGCGCTGATAAATGCGGCCGCCTCCGAGTTCGTATCAGACATGTCTGTTCGTTCTCCGGCTGCGAGTGCTATACAACAATGATTTTGGAGCTTTTTTTTCTATGGATCTCAATGGCAACATGCTAGACCAGTATTACTCTATATTTAAATGAAGCCAATTTACATGCATATAAACGTGTTGTGCTGGACAACAAACCTGCAGCTAAATCACGGATGATGCACTGCGTGTTATATTCTCAGTGCCAGAAAATGTTTAGGCGCATATGTCCAAAAACGAAGCAAGATCTAAATAACTAGAGCATTTTAGTTAACTTAAGAAGGCAAATGAGCTTTGATTAACCTTGTATAACGAAGTAACCACTGGAACTAGAGCTCATTAACGCATCAGTGTAAATGTTCCCTTTTTATGCGTTATAAGTTCGTTTTGTGTGCACAGTTTAATCCAATAAGTCTTAAATTTAACTCTCACTTTGCCCATATGCAGCCAACAGACACGCAACGGACATACTCGTTTAATGCAAGATCCTGATGCTTACATTCAAGTCCATCAATGTGATCGCTCCAGGTTACTTTCGGTCCCATGTTAAGAACTATGTCCCCTCCGGGTCTCTGCGGTCCGCTAATGGGAAGAGACTGGTTGCAGCCCTCCTAAAGACTGGTAAACCTAGGCTCTTCTCTTCTCTGGCGCCTATATGGTGGAATGAACTTCCACTTGCTTTGAGGACTTCATCGTCCCTGTCCACATTCCGACAGCAACTGAAGACACATCTCTTCAGGCAGCACCTTAGAACTTAAAACCTACAATTTTTTCATCTCTGCTTCCATTTACTCCATTGCTGCAAGACTGGTTGTTTGTATGTGTTTTTCTAGTTTATAGAAGACTTACATTTTATATGTTTATGCTGTCCCTTTACTTGTATGACTTGTGTCACAATTGCTTGACTTAATCATGTTGAACTTTGAGGATAGGACAGCACTGACTGTTGGTTAGATTCTGTGATACTGTTTGACCTCTTTCGTGACATGCACGTGTACTCTTATTCATTGTAAGTCGCTTTGGACAAAGTTGTCTACTAAATGAATAAATGTAAATGTAATGCATTTGTGAGTTTACTGAATAGAGCAGCAGTTGTGGATTTTTATATCTAATGCGCTTTTTACTATGCGTGTGCGCGCAAGTACTTAAAAACAGCGTGAGAACTGTCCCCTGGGAATCCCAACTGAGTTAAAGCGCGTAATGCAGAATAGAAGGAAATAGACGCACATATCTAGCAGTGTCTAGAGAATGAATGATTTCCACGTGTTTCCAGACCTAAGAAGGAAATGCCATTCTCTCAACATGATCTTTGTCTGTGTGAAACTCTGGTCTGATTGTTATGTCTACAGACTTTAAACTAAAACACCTGTGGAGAAGGAAACCGTCGTTATATCCGCTATATATATATATATATATATATATATTCAAAATTAACAAACTACACGTATCCCCACCGCACCCCGAAGGGCGCAAGAGTGCTCTGCAGAAGTCAGGGTGAATTCATTTTAGGACCAATGGACCACTTTGACACTTTCAGATTGTGTTAGTGTATGGATGAATTTTATTATAGGCCACAGTATTTTCATTTAACTGCTAAATGACACAGTTTTGCATAAAGGGATAGTAATTTAAACGCAGAAGATACCTATTAACATGCTACTGCAGCAAAAGGAAATGTTTACAAAATGGAAAGTCTGCATACATATCACATGCACTTTACAGAAACTTGAATTATTTAAACTACTACATAAGTGCAGTGTGTTAAAATTGTCTAAATATATTCACTTACACTACACAGTCACGGTGATTTCAGTTTTTGCACCTTGAGTAGAGTGACAAGGAGATGTGTCGCCTGCTAATTAAAGTGCTAAACATCTGGGTAGATCGGAACCACCGCTGTTTAATCAGGATGACGCAGTTTTGGCTTAATCAGAACTGCCCCGTCAACGTGGGCGAGCAGTGCGCGTGTTAATCAGAGTCGCGCCGCTAATGAAGGCGAATAAACCGCAAGTTAATCACCGTTAGGTTCGCATTGCCGATCTTTGCGGTTCATCAGAACCGTGCCGCTAATGAAAGTGAGACGCAACTGGGTCAATCAGAGCAGCGCTTGTTAATGAGGATTGAACACTTATAGGCTTTTGAGAACAGCACAATTAATGAAAGTGATACACACGTGGACATTATCGGGCTGGCGCTGCCCGTTAACGGTAGCGAAACGCATTATGGTTCTTCGTAACCAAACCGTGACAAGAAGATCATTCAGCATTCAGAGCAGCCTTGAACACCCAAGCAGTTTTTCAATTCATAAAGCACAAAACGTCTTTGTCCCTGACAGCAAACTGCTGAATGGCGAGATATGCAAAGGACGGGTGCTCTTACTGTCATGTAATATCTACCAGCATCTACAATATTTATAGCCATTGAACTTCTCTGCATTTGAATGATAAATGTGACTTCAACACATAAATCAGTCTAAAGTCAATTATATTTTATACGTTGAGAAGTGGGATTTTATTTCGTGTTTCCAGGGTCATTTAAGGCCCCCTTTCTGTTAAATGCGTAATAAAGTGTAATATACACTCACTGGCCACTTTATTAGGTACACCTCGCTAATACCGGGTGGGACCCCCTTTTGCCTTCAGAACTGCTTTAATTCGTCGTGGCATAGATTCAACAAGGTGTTGGAAACATTCCTCAGAGATTTTGGTCCATATTGACATGATAGCATCACGCA
>JABJVR010008473.1:0-10617 GCA_025773905.1 Chitala chitala | reverse complement strand
TTGACTTAAAACTTTTCAGGAGCTCATGCATGGTACGTTTATTTTAAAAACTATTGGCATACGTGTGTGTGTGTGTGTGTGTGTGTGTGTGTGTGTGTGTGTGTGTGTGTGTGTGCTGTGTTCACACCATGAGCAGGGCGATAGGTGGAGCTGGTCTGGAGCTGTGGTGTCCTTAGCGGTCATCACAGGTCCATAGTGCTTTATAGGCTTCCAACATATGACTATAAAACCAGTTCCTTGCGCATCTCTCACACACCTGAAAGCCTCGGTCCTGAAGCTCTGCCCCATTGCCACAGTGGTGTCCTTACCTGCCTCCCTTTTCTTGAGGAGCCTCTGTGAAAAGCTGCAATTCTGCTCTGTGGAGAGCACAAAGTGCAGCATCCTTGTTAAGTGACAGCAGGCTGCCCTGGATGTGACTTTCACAGTCTGCTGCCAGCTTGTGGAACCCATCTGTGATCCAGCTGTTGATTAATGAGCCTTTCAGTCCACTTCTTCTAGGTGAGCTGGGGCCATGACTTTGCTCTGAGCTCTGCTGATACTGTCTTAAGAAACACTATAGACACATACTTTTCTTCCCAAAAAGCAAGGCCAAGTCAATGCTTTCAGCAACTTAAGTATTTTTGAAATGATATTCATGAAATTAAAAAATGTAGTTTGCAACACTATAAAGCAAAGGATATCATAAATGACAAATTACTGATATCTGATTAGAGATTGCAGCATTGTAGTAACCTGGCATTGTAGCAACCTGGCATTCTACCACTCATAACTGAAAAAACACCTGAAGCCTTGACACAACACCCCAACACATTACACTTTATTATTATTATTATTATTATTATTATTATTATTACTTCCTGAAAGTAAAGTTTCAGTTTTTGTGTTAAACCTTTAGGATATTTAGTGAAATCTTCACTTTGTATATTAATGGTTAATAGTGGTCTAGGCAGAAAGTTATAAGGGCTAATGAAAGAAGAGTAATCTTACTTAAGTTATGAAAAGTTGCAGATCACAGCAGCATTCATTGGAAAGAAATATTATAGAGACTTCAACATCCAGTCCTGACCAGTGAAAGAACAACACTGGCTTCTGTTCTGGCCAATCAGAAAATAAGGCCAACCTGGTCACAAGGGCCCACAATACAAAAAAAATTAGGATATATTCACACTTTTACTCGCTCTCTGGTTTAACCCAACAAATTGCTACTTTTGTAACCTAAATAATCGTACATGAAAGTTTTTTTTTCCCCCATGCCTCTGCTAAAACTACATTATACATTATACCTGTACGGTGTGGTCTGCTGGAGCAGCGGTATCATAGAGAGGAAGAGGAAGAAGCTGAACAAGGTCATTAAGAAGTCCGGCTCTGTCCTGGGCTGTCCTCTGGACTCAGTGTGAGATGTGGGAGACAGAAAGGTCCTGGCAAAATTGTCAGCTATGCTGGACAATGAGTCTCACCCACTGCATGTTGCCGTGGCAGCACTGGAGAGCAGCTTCAGTGGCAGACTCTTCCACCCTTGGTGTGTAAAGGAGAGATTCCCAAGGCCCTTCAGTGACAGACTCCTCCACCCTCGGTGTGTAAAGGAGAGATTCCCAAGGTCCTTCAGTGACAGACTCCTCCACCCTCGGTGTGTAAAGGAGAGATTCCCAAGGTCCTTCCTTCCTGCTGCTGTCAGACTGTACAACAGGCATTCCTAATATGGACTGGTTCTTTTGACATGTGCAATATTCACTGTGCAATTATGTTTTTCATTTAGTATCTGTTAATTTATTTTGTTTTATTGCTATTCTTATTTTTTAATCTTTTTTGTATATAGGTATTTAGTTTAACTTAATTTTTGATGCTCTTCTGTACTTCCTGCTACCTTTTCTGTACTTGCTGCTGCAACATTGTAATTTATAAATTTACAAATAAAGGTTTCTTCTTCTTCTGCATTTAAACTAAAGTCCTCAAAGCCAGGCCACCCTCATGTAGTGAAGAACCTTGATGCCTTGCCTTGTCCTTCCTTCCGTATTACATACATCCATCCATTATCTTAACTGCTTATTCCTGGTGAGGGTCACAGGGAAGCCTGGAGCCCATCCCAGGGCACCTAGGGTGCAGGGCAGGGGACATCCAGGGCGGTGCGCCAACCCACCACAGGGCACACGCACACACCAATCAACTTAACCAGTATGTTTTTGACTGCGGGAGAAAACTGGAGCACCCGGAAAAAAACCCACCAAGCACAGGGAGAACATGCAAACTCCACACACGGACCCAAGGCAGGAAATGAACCCCAGGCCTGGAGGTGCACGGCAACAGTGCTAACCACCACGCCACCGTGCCACCCCCGTATTACACACATGTCAAGCAAAACCATGTTTCTGCTCCTCATGTGTTCTCACAACTCAGGGACAGGATGCTGTTTATACAGTGTATGCTGTTCTGTGTACAGAACAGTAACAAATGTATGCTGTTCTGTGTACAGTACAGTAATAAGTGTATGCTCTTCTGTGTACAGAACAGTAACAAGTGTATGCTGTTCTTTGCACACTAAATTCATATAAGCTCTTCTGCCTACAGTAAAGTAATAAGTCTATGCTCTTCTTTCTAGAGTTAAGAAATATGTATGCTCTTTTTTACAGTAAGAGCTAC
Organism: Chitala chitala; assembly: GCA_025773905.1. NCBI lineage: Eukaryota > Metazoa > Chordata > Actinopteri > Osteoglossiformes > Notopteridae > Chitala > Chitala chitala. The sequence continues at coordinate 7,980 of JABJVR010008473.1, read as the reverse complement.
ACTGTTCTTGTAAAGTAATAAGAGTATGCTCATATTTCTACAGCAAAGTAGTACATTTATGCTCTTCTTTCTACAGTACAGAAGCATGTACACGTGCTGATATACAGACAATGGCTTGCGTTCCAATGAATCGACACTGTTGTACATAGTTCTCTGGCACCTTGAGTGACAGGTTTAGTTTATGGATGCATCCATCTATGTAGAGCTGACTTTAGTCTAACAAAGCCGCCACAACATAAATCAAACTGAGATGTGAGGTTGAATTGTGTCCCAATTTCAGCAGAACTCAACAATTCATCATGCACAGACATTTAGCAATTGCTATCAGCACATTGCGTCAGACACAAGAAATTTAAGCTAAATTGTAATCTAAAGTTCCACATACAGCATGCAAGGCTAGCTCTAAAGAGGAAATGTCACCTACGAGTCTTATAACTTGTGGGTAGCATTTTAGATGTTACATTTTGGGGGTATTGGGATATAGAGTGTCAATTGTAATGAATACTGTTAATCAATTCTTAAACAGAGCTTGGTAAATGATGTGCCCTACAGAGCAGTTCACCATCAGCTTTATTACTTGCCACATTGTGGAATCATGTTTATTCTCTTTGGCTGACGCTTTAGTCTTCTTCAAATGCATTCATACACACTGACATTTGCTATTGCAAAGAACCACCAAAACTGTACACAAATAAATGTGCTTCAACACGCCTTTTTGCCAGTCATGCATTTTTAAGATTGGTTACAAATTAAGCCAATATTAAGTTCATTTTAATTATGTTCTTTCACCCATAAACTGCAGACAAAGGTACACCTTGGACAGGATGTGTCAGCTCTTGGCTACAAAACACGCATTGACTCATATTTTATAAGCAAGTGACTACAAGTTCAACTGCGGTACACATTTTGGAGGAGGGCTGAGAACTTTTGAAGGCAGTAATACAAATGGAGAGGAGAGTGGTGTACATGTTTCTTACACAAAGCTGGGAATAGATTTACAGCAATATCCCAGAAGGTGCAAAATGTCAAAAGTCTCTGCGATCGTGATGATCTAAATCAATAATACCCCCCCCCCCCACCAAAAGAAGCCATCCAGTGTAACCCCAGACATGTTCATGTAACATATCTTCCATGTTCTGTTTTGTTTATCACAACTTGCCTTTGGGCTCGTCAACAAACATTGACCTCTCCTGCAGGTAGGACCCCCGGGTGTGCATTAATCACCTCATTCTGTTCAACCACTCAGTTTAACAATGATTTATCACGCCTGCAATAGAGTGCCCAAACTACCAGTGAAATCAGATTGCAACATTGTCATAAATCTGCCAGCCTTACTGTCTGCCTTTAAAATACTGTGCTATAACAGAAATGCAGCCAAGTCAAAAGATGTTCATTAAGATATTAGAAAAACAAAGCTGTGCTCAGGGATTTACCTATAATTTCCTCATCCCATGAGAATAGCACACCTTCTAGCACCTGTCCCAGTAAGAATTTGTAATTTGTGGCATGTTCCTGGACTCCTAACCAGCTCAGGAGATCCTTAATTCTTCAGGGGCTTTTTCTCTATGGACATCCCTGAGTACACCCTTAAAGAAATGTTCTCCACTTACCCTGCATTACAATACATAACACTGATGTATGAGGCCATCGAGGCACCTGTTGTCTTTCATCATTATCAGCTCATTAGTCACTTATTCATTAGCTTTATGGAAAGCACTGGGGGATGTCTCCTGCTCCAGGTTCAGGTCACACCTTTGTAAAATTTATTTTCGAGTGGTAGATTTTTACAAGCTAACTGACACTAGGTGCTCCAGGGTGTCATTTTCCAAAGGAATTAGAAAGTGGAAGTCAGGATTTATGAGTCTCTATCACTAAAAACAACCCATACAAATAAATTAGCATTCTCTTTTTTTTAGCATCTACAGCTCTGCTCCTAAATTCAGCATAAACGTCCTGTGTTTTTCTGAGCACACAGCTCCCTAATTAGTCCAGCCATGACAGTGAACGTGCTTTGTGAGAAGGAAATGTAAGTTATGTAATATCCCTTCCTTGCCATTCCTCATTTTCTTTCTGAGGGTGATTCGATAAAATATATGCTTAGTCACTGAGACTGAAATGTTGCAAATGACACAGTTGCACCGTATCTCCCCTAAAACACTGGGGAGCTGACTTTTATACTTAACAGCAATGCACTGCAAAGGGCATCCTGGTAAAGAGAGGAACACGCACGACTTCCACACATTTTTACACCCTCACTATGGTGGGTCCTCAGCAGACAGCATTCTCTGTGTGCTCAGACCGTGGTAGCAACAAAGGTGATTTTATATGGTACTCTTGTAGTTATAGTAAGAATAGCTGCGTTACACCAGCTGTGTTGTTTCAAAAGGACGTGTACAAATTAAGAGAAGATGGAAAAAACAGACAACAGCTGGAAAAAAATCTCTGCAATAAGTATCAGTAACCTGTGTGCATGTACACCATGCTCAGTCTAAATAGAAAAGGAAAAAATCAGCTTGGATATTCATGTCAAGTACTGCTGTAATCACATATGCATAATAGTGTAAAAAAAAAAAACCTTCCCTGTTCAAAACCAGCGGTGAGTTTCAGATAAAGAACTGCTATAGCATCAGTGTGATCTTCACAAACAATAACACTCTCAAAAAGATTTTTGTAGCACCTGCCTGTTCTGTGCGCACGTCTTTTGTCAACGACCCCTTTGCATACGTGAGAGAAACGTTAGCATTCCTGCTGCAAGGGTAAAAGTCAGGGGAGTGGTTTATGCTAATGAGGTGCGCGTGATTGGCCAGTGTGAGGGTACTTTGTGTGCAGCAACTGAAGTCCATGAGCAGGAACCACTGGCTGACAAAACTGTGGGAGAACATTAAATGTCATTTCACAACAGCAACCTAAACCACGCCGTGTGCTGTGTTTAGCTGAAATCTTGATGAAACGCCAAAGAACAATAAAGTTTCAGAAATGACTGGCACATACAAAAGGGGAAAAACTGCAGTCCTTTCCAGTCGGCGGGCGCTTTAACATCTGGAAGCTTCCAGCTTTCAGCAGGGGCAGTGCAGTCCCCCTCCTGTCACTCAAGTAAGAACATTGTGAGATTAGGCCTCAATTAGACACACAAGGGATCATAAAACAAAGCTCCTGTACTCCTCTAATATCAGGCTAGGGGAGACAACATATGGGTAATGAAGCTTATAGCCTAATGCAACGGTTTAGGATTCACTCCCATGGTACATAAAAACATAGCCATATACATTAAAGAGTGACATGGAAACAGAAATGACACAGTTCCCACAGTACTAGTAGTGCTGTTACTTATCACTGTAAGTGTAACGGTTTTTAAAGGCCCCACCCTCCATAACTCAGAGACTTACAAATTACTGAAATTGACCTCCCTCCCTTCCCAAGGACGGGAACTGACATAACACCCATATTGTGAAATGAGTGGGGATGTTCTTTATCCCTGTGTCACTATGTCATGTACATTGCAGCTAATATATAAGATCAAGAAATGTTTCCTCTTAAATAATTATTGTATTTTCTCCCACATGCTTACTAAAAGCAAGCAATGATGCTTTAACAAGCAGTTCATGATAACTAAAGCAAGACACTGACTTCCAGTGAATTGCGACTGTGAAAACACTATCAGGTGTTAGAAGATACGCTGCATATAAAAGCCACAATCCTGAAACTAATTATTGCTTTGTATGTCTGTGTTTATGAAAAGTGAGACTACCATTACATTAAATAAGATAAATTAGTAGTTAATGAGTAGATACAGGCTCACACTCAGATATGCACATTAAGAACAGAGGCATGCGTCCTTTAGTAAACACCCATGCACAAAGCCAAATCACTTAGAGGGAGAAAATGCTTGGCCTGACTTCTCCCATTTGTATATGAGAGGGAGTCCCTCTGACCACTGGCAGCATGGAAGGGTTCACACATGCTGCCAAAACAATTAACCCACGGCCTTCTCCAAGAATGCAGCAGCTCACAGGCCAGATCCCAGCCTGTCGTGGCCAGCCACTAATGTACAAGCAAACGCTGTTGCTCCTTATTAATCAGCTTTAATAAAATCAGTAAATTATAACCCTAGCAACAGTGGACAGCTCAGGAAAAGGAAGTGTTAAAGATGGACTTAGGGAGGATGATATCAGTCATGGCCGGACAAAAGGCTTTTATACCAACATGGCAACAATTAATTAAATAAATCCATTTCAGGATGTAGCCATCATTTATAAAGCGATAAATCCATTTTGGGAGCTGTTATTCTTCCGACTGTTATAATGGCATCCTGCCCAACCCTCTTAAAAAGGCAGAGATTGGCTCTTTGTTCGGAAAGCAAATAAAGATCAGATTTGATTGGTGGGTCGCTGCCACTGGTCTCTATGCAGAGCCACACAAAGGAAAAGATGCCGTGAGTCTGGGCTGTTTTTTTATCTTTTTTTAACCCTGCAACCAAACTGACAGTGAACAGGGTGGCCAAATGCATTATGGGTTTAATGTTGTTTTTAATAGGATGTTTTTGAAGAAGGAATGCATTCTCTGACGATAATGGTCATGGAGTGTCAGTACCTTTACTCAGGGGGAACCTTGACAAGAACTAGAGAAGCTTTACATACTGAAAGTGACATACTGTCTGTCCTCTGTCACTTATACAAAGACCAACGTAAATGACAGGTGGTTGGAGAGAATGTCCAAGTAAACTAGTCAGAGATTTGGTTTCCTTGGGTTATGTTATTTTAAGTAAAGGTTTAGAAAACCCAAGCCATAGATTCACATGCACGCAAAATAAAAAAAAAAATGACAATGTCTTAAAAATGTGAATTTGTCTTTAGGCATAAATATTCTCTTAATCAGATTTCAATTTACAGTATTGATCTATCATATATTCTATATATAATATTATTTACCTGATATCACTGTTATGGACTGTACGTCTTGAATCATATCTACAATCTGGTGCAGTTTTATAGGTTTTGTGTGTTTAATTGGGCATCAACTACTCTGTTTATTCAAATTCAAAGTACTAATGGCTGTAAGCTTAATATGGTATCAAAACCAACAATTAGAACTATTCAGAAATATGCAAAAATATGAGGCTTTACTTTTTGCCTTTGTATTGATACACCATCTTCTTCTTCAACAGGATGTAGCAAAGGCAGAAGGCACCAGGAGCAGCACTGTTGGCAGGGTTGTTGCTAATGACAACGCGGCCCCTGGGGTCTACAGGGTGGGCTGCTGGCCCATGGTTAGACTCCACTGCAGGGTGGCATGCAGCTAATCACTCAGTAAAAGACTCTTTCCTTACATCACTGGGTGGGGCAGGCTGATAAATCGGCCCCCTGGTCTCCACTGCCACCTGCTCTCTGGCCCCGCTCCAACTCCACTGGAGGGGGGCATGGGGAGTGTGATTTTGCTGCTTTCAGTTTATTTGCTTCCCTATGTCTTCCCCAAGACAATGCAGAGGACACATTAGTTAGGGTTAGTGTTCTTAAGAGAGGCAGCGGCCGAAGGCCTTTTCCCACAATACTTTAACTGAGGACCAAGAAGACAAGGTGGGACACACCTCAAGGAATGGACAGTGTCACAGTCAGCAGATCTAACCCAATAATTTCAGATGCAGAAAAAAAATGTAATTTTTTCTTACCATTAACTTTATTTTTTCTGTCATAAAAAGATACACAAATATTGCACAAACAAGTCAATTCAGTCTCACACAACATACCAGTTCTTTGTGAAGCAGTTTATTTGTATGAAGCCTTACATTTGTATGAAGCCTGTCTGACTTGTTAATATTATATACTTCAAATCTGTGGTTTTTGGATATTTTTGCTTATTTGGGATTTTTTCCACTAAAAGGCTGCATATTCAGTTTTATTAAAAAAATATCAACAAGCTTGATATAGGAAAAAAAAAAAAAAAAAAAAAAAAAAGGTTACTCGTATATACCAAAAGTCATCCTCAGTGGGACGTGTGCCTGACTCCCATATAGAATACACCCATACACAAAAAAACATCCACATGGTGCTACGAGTCCATTAGCTGGCAGTAATCCAGTCACGGTCCTTTTAAGTCCCATCTGGGAAGAATTATCTCAAATGCCTGATGCTATTCTGCCTGACAGAGCCTTGGAGACATTCCCAAACCCATTCCTTATCTCCATATTTTCACAACCACCCAACACGTAAAAACATACTTACAGTCCCTCCCTCTGATAGACTTCTCCTCATTGTTTTCCAGCACAATATCTGTTTCCTGTTTTTCCTGTTCGTTCATCCTTGTGATTACAACCGGGAGAAATAGAGTTACCTGGCCACAAACTCAAAGGTGACTGACACTGAAAATATTTTGCCCCCCCATCCCACCTATCAGTCCCGCCCTTGATGTCAGCACCTGCACTGAATCCATCCCCGCCTGTCACTTTTCAGGTGAAGCAGATGACTGGGCTCAGTCAGAAGCCTTGATTAATGGATGCCTCCCCAGACCCATTGTATTCCATCAATCATGTCATTAGAGAAAAGCACCCCCCCCACAAAAAAAAAAAATCCAAGCACCCCACTAAGGAATAACGACATTCATCTTAATATGTGTACGCTTTCAATCAGGCGGGTCAGAGCCACAATGATGGAAAACAATAATATTCTCCTGTACAAATCACTCTGCAGAGACAGGAAGGCTCAGGCTTGTATGTTAGCTTTACCCACCACATCCACCTCCCACACACACACACACACACACACACACACACACACACACACACACACGCATGCACACACACAAGCGCGCACAAATACACACAGGCACACACACAAACACACACACATGCGTGCACACACACACGCGCGTGCGCGCACACACACAAGCACACACACATATGCATGTCCATCTTAGCTTGTCTTATGCTTGGTGTCACTTTAAATACTGACTTAAGTACTGAACTGTAATGTTTTACAAAGGCACCTGAGACAGTTAATAGTACACATAAGGCTTGTTTTGGTTTTTAAATTTTTATTTTTTATTTATTTATTTTATTTCTGATGACTAACACACACATCCAAAAGTTACTTATGTCCTTCTTAAAATTGTTTTGTTATCAATTTTTTAAAGAGGGATATACATATTGGTGGCATTTTTTATTAGATGTCTGTATCTCCTGAACTCAGAATAATGGAAAAAGTTGGCTGAAACTATTAACTAAAGTATAAGGGACTTTTATTTTTCATTAATATAATCTAGTTACATGTTAATTTTTACAGACACAACACGCTACATTCGCTAACATATACACACATTAACGATGCTTAAAATTTACATATAGTATTGTAATTATTTTATTAAAATCAGTGGTTTTCCATGCTAAATATTGTCTTTACTGTTTGGTCATACTTAACTAACCATTTCTGCTAATGGATCATTTACTCTGCTCAACATAGCAAACAGAATTACTGTTAGGGCAAACAGTAATCTAATGAAATTAAAATATGTGATCAGTGTCCATGACAAAAATTGCCATTCCAAATCAATTACATATCTATCTAACATGTCATATAATTCTGCACTTATGGCCAATTTGGGATAATGAGGTAAAAATGAAAATGTTTAGACAGTGCAAGAAACTGATAATAATGATATGACTATGTGCATACCTGTGTCATGTTTCTGTCTGCTGTGACATCAGACCTGGAAGCATCAGTTATAGTGTATTTAATGCCTCAGTCAGGCTAACTGCTGATAATGTGGAATAGGTAAAAACGGCCTGTACACCCTTACAATCTAGCCAAGCAATGTGAAGACACAGTTTTCTAAGATGTCTATCTTTCACATTCCCACACATGTTAAAAACTGTGTCTATGCATAGCTAAGCTTACACTCAGAGTACTTGCACTCCCTCCTTAGTGTGTGCCCTAAGGAGGGAAGTTTTTAAAAAGCCTCCCCCACAACATAAAAAAAAAATTATAAAAA
>JABJVR010008472.1:0-10619 GCA_025773905.1 Chitala chitala | reverse complement strand
TTCTCTGTAAAGCGCTTTGAGGCATGCTGTTGCGAAAGGCGCTATATAAAAATGAATTGAATTGAATTGAATTGAATTGAATTGAATTGAATTGAAAGGTGGAGGGGGAAGCATCATGGGTTGGGGGATGTTTTCTGCAGCAGGAGCTGGGCCTCTCATACAGCTACATGGCAAAGTGAATGCAAAAGTTTATCAGACCCTTCTTTAAAAACATGCGGTTCCTTCCCTGAGTTCATCACCCAATCAGCCTGCAGTTTTCATGCCTGATAATGCCCCCTGTCACACAACGAAATGGGTAAAGCAGTTCCTTGAAGCTGAAAACATTGAAATAATTAAATGGCCAGCCCAAAGTCCTGATCTAAACCTAATAGAAAACCTCTAAAAAAAAAAAATCCTTGGCGACAAAGTTATGGCCGAGAAACCCACTATAGTCACCGAACTGTGGAAGAGACTGGAAGAAGAGTGGACCAAAATGACACCAGAGTAGTATGAGAGACTAATGATGTCCTGTGATTGCAGATGTACTGAAGTCATTAAAACCAAGGGCCTGTACACTTCATACTAATTGCTGACTGTTGTAACCTTCAGAAATTTTAGTTGTAATCTTTCTCTGTGCTGCAGTCATTGCTGTTCTCTAATATTGATCGGTTGTGGTTTCTACAAAATAAATTTTTTTTTTTTGTTGAAGTGCCTTGGTTATTTTGTGAAACCCTGTTCTATTAGCATGGTGTAGCCACAACAAAAACCCCTTCAAATGTTGAGCAATGAAGATTACATTACTTCTGGAAGAAAAGCAAGTGTTCGTAAATTGTTTGTGTCAATAATTTTGATCTTCACTGTGTATATATAACAATGGTAATTAAAGTCACAGTATTACAGACAAGGCCCACTGAGCTGAAACCTACTCTGGTCATGGGGATACAAAGTAGTCATTCTGACATTCTGAATATAATGGTAAAATATAACCAATGTGAACTCAGGATAACATCGCCTGCATTGATTGTTAATGGATATGATGACAGTTGGGAATTAAATGAATATTACCTTGTTCTTAACTAATTGGCAATGAAACATATGATATATGTAATTCTTCCTTTCCCATCTATTGATTGTAGATGGCTGGATGCATACAATTAACCTATGATTAAATGGAGATGTAGTCAGAAGTCAGTAGACATTTTGTCAGACCTTTTTCAGTTTTAATGTGTCTTTGCCAACAGTCAATATTAGGAAAAATTATTGTAATTACAAAACATATAACACTAGGACTACAAATGTATAATAATTAAAAGAGTGCGGAGGAGCTGTAACTGTATTCAGAACATGTATGCATGCGCACAAATACAAACTCATCACACACACACACACACACACAGACAGTGTTCAGTACAGTTAGTAAATACAAGCATCTGTTGTAGTTTAACATGGGTGTCCAGTATTTAATTTGTCCTTTTAAGATATATTTTCACCTTAAACAGACATGCAATAGCAAACGATCACAGAACAATAGAATATGATTTTTTTTTGTTGTAGTAATAAGAGTCATCACAAAATTGTAGGATTAATATATAAGCAAAAGTTTGTAAATAAGATTTTTTTTATGAAAAGTTAGTAATAACCCCAAAACCTAGATTAATTAGAACTGTAATATTCTTTTAATCCTATTCTTAAGAAATATCAAGCAAATTGTATTTCAGCTTTTGAATTTTTATTTTGGTGGCATGGTGGAAGAGTGCTGTTCACTGACTCCTCTGGCATTGCGGGTTTGATTTCAGACTCAGCACCATGTTGAGTTTGCATGTTACCTAAGTTAGGTTTCATGCTTCCACAAGCAACTGAACTGCATATGTGGCATGAAAAAACAACTGAATGTATAAATTAATGAACGGATTCATCCAGCGAGAACATACATATAGCAACACTTTGTTCAAAAAGAAACAAACAGAAAAGATTAAGATGTTCTTCAAGCATCACAATATGTAACTAGAAATATTTTCATAGTAGTATAAGTCCATACAATTTCAGGTTATGCGTAGTGACCCAGAAAATTAGGCTTACGGAGTGTTTTGTGTGTCCATGCCATGTTCAGAGTGCACCAGTCAAGTACCGGTGTTTTACTGAGCTTCATACAAAACCTTCCACCCTAATCAGAGTTCTGAGCAAGACCACATACTCTCAGCACATGATAATAAATAAATAATTTTTAACAAAGTTTCTGCAGTGACCCAAGAAGAGGCACAGGCTACTGCAGTTTTCTTTGGATGACAATTATAAGTGGCTATATCCAGTGTGAATGTATTCATTCTGGCATGATTTTGAGGTGTAGAGATGTACTGATTCAAGGTGTGTCCCTTTGCAGTGCATTCGTGTTTTTTGTAGCCCTGCAAGGCAGCATACAAGCAGGGCAGAGCTGCGTCTGGTCTATTCTGAGTTAAAGTCAGTCTCTTGTGAAGGTGTTAGTTTGCGGAGCTTACTGGATTTGTGCTGGGTCTACCTGTGTGTATGTGGGGAACAGCCTTGCAAATGGTCCAGATTCAGGGATTACTTCAGCATATTCTCACAGCGCACATCTGTGCAGGCTATACTTGTTCAAGAAGTGTGGCTGGGGAGCTCATGCTGATTTTCATTGTGTCAACTGTATTAATGTAGAAAATGTCTGTGCAGAAAGAATTCACTTAAGATGTATTCAAAGCTGACAACAGCAACAAAGCTGACTTTCCAGAACTTGAATTACTTCTATTAGTAAAAAAAATTATGTACAAAAAACAAACATACAGGTGTATTACAATATAAAAGACTACACATGACACAATGCAATGATGTCTATGTTGCCGTGACTGCGGCTGCTGATTACTGTCTCACTTCCTGCAGTGTTACCCTGCCTTGTCATTGAGTATGTTAATTGTTTTTGCCTGCCTCTCATTTCTCTTTGTTTGACATCTGAGTTCAGTTGAGCTTTCTGTCTTTGTGATTTGTACCATTTCCTGCTCTCTGTACTTTCTCATGTTTAAATCCCTGGAATAAAGCCCTTGTGTGTGACCTGCACTTAGGTTCCCTCTCTCCTACTACATTATATATGTTTACATCACAATCCACTTTAGGAACACAAGAGCTTATTTATGGGTCACACTATGGATATAATAATTGTCATTATTATTAACCTTATGCATTAAATGTGATAAACATAAACTTAATGTATGTATAAACATGGTTATTTCTGGAGTAGGCTCATGACAATGAAAGAATATCACTTTTGTGATAAACCTGCAGATAATACAGCTCTGTATATGTGCTTAGAGCTTAACTGCAAATCAGTGGCAAGACCCCAGCATTGGTTCATTGTATATTAAATGTTTAAATAATTGCTTCAGTATCTACAGTCCTGTTACTTCAGGATGTCATACCAAGAATAAATGACATAAGAAGTATGCCAGAGTGTGTGTCACTCATAGATAAACCCATTGTGCTGCACAGAGTTACGTAGAGACAAATGAGATTTTTAAAAGAAATGTATGCATAATGTCCAAAATGACGTGTTACAGAAGCAGTAAGATATTAGCATTTCAAGGGAGCCCAGTGCTTACCCATAGTGAAAATGAAACATGAAAGGTTGATCTATAAATTAAAGAAAGATTAAAGTTTAATATTTAATTTAATTTAATTTTAATTTATTTAAATTTTGTTTTATATTGTATAATATTGTATAATATTTATATTTATATTTTATATTTATATTTTATATTTTATCAGGTTTTTCTGCCATAGAAAACATGGTGTATTGACCAGCTGGTAATCTGTAATATGTTTTTTACATGGTTTCACGTTCCAAACACAAAATGTACGGTGACATATTCATATTTATTTTGGAGGTTGTGTTCCCAATATTTGCTGAAATAAGGGCAGATAAATATCTACAATGTGCACACCCAGATGTGACAGTGCTGGTCAACTAGTGTATTTGCAATTGCAAACAGGTGCATATGTAAAAACGTATATGAACATATGCACTATGAATCCCTCTTCACTTGTCCCTACAGTAATGAATCATAGGGCTACTGCTGCGCCTTCTGGGCAGGTGCTGAAAACGCTTGTCAGGTGGCCACACACCTACACACCTGTGAAGAGAGTTCCAGATATGAGCAAGAGCAGATAACAAAATTCAGAAATACAAAATCATCTGTTGCTTGGAAACCAAGTGTGGGGAACACAAGGCATCTTCTTTTCATGTTTTCAGAGGCTAATAGAGACAACTGAAAGGTGTTACACTTTTTCTACTATGGTGAATTTATTATGTCATTCATTTGGAAAAGCTTCTCATTTATTATCTATCTCATCCTCATATTTTGATCCAAGTTTTCCACTTTATTTCTTTTTTTCTGAGGAACATGTAAGGAGAAGGCATGCATTGTGCAAAGGCTGACCATCTATGCAATGATAAAGTGATCAAAAAGCCCTTCTTATCCAAGCCCCATTAAAGGCATTGAATTTTTGGGTATCAGGTCAAGAGATAATCCTGTGTGAACATCAGCAGACACTGTAGCTGTGGTGGCATCTGGGCTTCACAGGGGTCTGGGCGGTTATTTCATAAACGATGTCTGCCATACAGAGCCATTTAGGTCAAGTTAATAGCTTGCTAGTTAGACATTTTAAAAGCATACAGCAGTCTCCTCAGATTGGATCTTCAAGTAAGAATAACCCATCACAATGACACAGTCATCAGGTACTGGCTTTTTGGTCTTTGTACCAGTAACTGGATTATCAGCACTATCACAGATACTTATAGTGCTATTATTCATGATCCTAATAATATTTACACATGAATTTGCCATGCATATAGTTACTCAAACATAATTTTCAAATAATTTCATGGCAAATTATTTGTTACCATGAGATAAAGATGTAATTTCTTAATTGCTTAGTGGGAATATAAGGTTATTAATATTGCTAGGATAGTTTAATGGAAACTCAGGCTTTTTGTCCAGTGTTGGTTCTAGACTATTAAAGAAAAAAAAGAACCATAAATACTGAAAAGTTTTTTACAGTCTGTCTCAATTATATTTACTTTAACAGCATTTATTTACAGTGCCCCTAGATTATGATATAGTCTGCCTCCCTTGGTAGAGAATGCCAAATCCTGACTGAAGATCTGTATCTTTGGTTAATGCTTCCTACAGGATTCTCTATAACTCACTGTAATGAGCATCTTCCCCTCACATTTCTGCCTGGTACATGATTTGAGCAGGAAGTCATGTTAGAGCTGCTGACACCAAGCGTAGTATCATGGGCATGGCCATCATGCAAGGAATGTTGCAAACCTACAGAGACATACTTTTATAGACCTGGCACATTAACAAATGCATTGTAATTGTTTACTAATAACTGTAATTCATTTCCAATAACTGAAAAGCACCTTGAAGCAAATCTGTTGTGACAGGCAGGACAGAGAAATTAGCTGAACTTGAACTGAATTTAAAACAATTGATGTGATGACACCTTATAAAAGTTCCATCTATAAATAAAATTAATTTTTTAGTTCAGCTCGCTGCCAACTTGTGATCAATAAATCATAATTAAATATTTCATAATTTGGGTAGGCACAAGACACTGGAGACACCCAGGGTCCATGTCATCTCCTTTTTTTCCCCAACTCTCTGTTTAATTGCTGAAGGTGTGTACTCTGCCATATGAACACATTAGGTTTAAACTTTAATTCTCTTCACATACTTACTCTTTAATTTCATTTTCAGGCTTATGTTTGTGCAATAAGGACAGCTTCTTCAGGACTGGAACCTGTATAGCCACAGCCCACACAGAGTTACCAGACAAGGGGATTAGCCTGCTGAGCTAAAATCCATAGTCCACAAATCAAGGAATTAATATAATCTTTTCCCAACAACTAGGGGTTTCACCTTATTTGACTTCCTAGCTCTTGTAGATTGTGTGTGCACGTACCATTTGAAGGATCTGTGTAATTCATGTGGTGCTTCATTGTTGTTTATTACACTTTTTTTCCTTTAAGTAAACTATTGCATATTGCTTTATATTAAGCAAACAGAACAGAAGATTAAATATGGTTTAAATTTCATGGTTTATGAATTCAAAGTAACTGTCAATACAAAATTTTCCTACTTCCCTGTAATATTTATACAATTTAATTCATAAGATCAACTATAATTTTTTCTTTGATGTTTAATAAGATTAAAACTAAGACTATAATTAAATATAACTAAAAAATAAATGCTCTTCTTTTAGTCAAAATAAATGAATTGTAAAGGCCCTCACTAATATGAGTGTTACATAACCATTCAGAGATCACACATGCATTTTACATAATCATTCATGTTCTTTCATCTTTTTCAAATTGCTTGGAAAAATCAGGGTCACTCAGGCCCTGGAGCCTAACCAAAGCAACACAGAGGACAAGGCAGTAGAAAATTGAATACATTGAAATCTAACTAAATTGTAAAAGTAACACGCAAACTTTATTAAAACAATGAAACAGGCTTCCAGACATCAGCATCTTGCACTTTTGCAATAATTTTTTCTATTTTTAAAAACACACTTAATCTGCATTCTTTGTGAATTCTATGCTGGGATGTGTCATGCTCAATTTTTTAGAAACAAGATTATGCTAAAGGAAAGTCCGGTTCCAGACACATACAGCAAACATTTATAAATTGTTTACATTGTGTCAGTGTAGGTACAATTGATGCTTGTTTGCTTGCACTTGTACTGTTGTAGAAACACTATATTTGTTGAGACCTGAATGTTGAGTACATTTGCATGTAATTGCAAGTGAGCAGGCCAGTCTCCATTTTCAAGCCTTTCTATTAAATATTAAACCACAAAATTACTATTTCAATTGAAAGGACTGACAAATATATCACGTACAACTATACTCATAGAAAACATAAAACACATACAAACGTATCCTGAAATGCATGTCTTAACAATCCTTAATAAATGTAAATGTAATGTAAATGTTGAGCACACAACAAGGAATTGTGGTCACGTGCCACTGTCACTGACACCAGCTGAACAATCAGTTCTTTAAAGCATTTAAAAATTGTGACATGGATGAGACTTAGCCATAAACACACAGAGGTCACCAAGTTTTTTATTCAGTCCTGAAAAGAAAAAAAACCACCCAAAATACACTCATACAGGGGAAATGGGGAAAAGGTCTCCACTTTCACTTGCATGTTCACTGACGGTGACATAACTATTTACAAGGTGCTGCTGGGAAATGCAAATTAGATTGTCCCTTCCCATAGCAGCACTGAAGAGTAATGCGCCAGCATTGCACTGGTGTTGCTGGTATCTGTGTCAATGACTAAGGGGAGGAATGGGTCTGGGCCATCCAGGACTGGATCTGAGATGAGTGCAGAGTGGAGTCGGTCAAACACCTCCTGCTGGTCACTCCTCCGCTGAAAGCAGGGTCCCTTCTGTGCTAGCCGATGAAGTGGAGCAGCCACGTCAGTGAAGCTCTGGACAAATTTCCAGTAGTATGAGGCCAGCCCCAGGAAACTGGGAATCTCCTCTACTGATCATGGGACTGGCCAGGATGCCACTGCCTTCACTTTGTCCAGGTGGATGGAGGATGCCTTCGTAAGATAAGATAAGATAAAATAAGATAAGATAAGATAAACCTTTATTCGTCCCACACTGGGGAAATTTCTGTGTTAAAGCAGCAAAGAAAGACTGCAAAGAATGCAAAGAATATGTAAGAAAAATAAAAAATATATCAAAGATACAAATTATACAAGCTATTGCACTGTAGATTTTTTTTTATTGCACAATTAAATAATCAGAATTGTCTAGCTGTGATCAACAGTTCACTGAGAGCAGCTCTGATTATAAAGTCTGACCACAGCAGGGAGAAAAGACCTTTGATATCATTCCTTCAGACACTTAGGATGTAACAGTCTGTCACTGAAGGAGCTGCTCAAGGATGACACTCCGTTATGCAGGACGTGGGAGTTGTTCTCCAGCAAGGATGATAGCTTAGTACAGGAGGTGGGAGAAAGAAGGATGGTAGCCGAGTCCAGAACTGAGCTGGCCTTCCTGATTAACTTATCCATTCTTTTCCTGTCTGCAGCCAAAATTCTGCTGCACCAGCAGACCACTCCATAAAAGATGGCTGAGGCCACCACAGAGTCATAAAAAGTCTTTAGTAGTGCTCCCTGCACTCCAAAAAACCTTAGTCTCCTTAGCAGAAAGAGTCTGCTCTGTCCTTTTTTGTAGAGTGCATTTGTGTTATCTGACCAGTCCAGTTTATTATTCAGGTGAACACCCAGGTATTTATAAGAGTCCACTCTCTCAATGTCCTTTCCCTGAATGTTCACCAGTGTAGATGCAGAGAATGAGTGCCTGTGGAAATCCACCACCAGCTCTTTGGTTTTCCCCGCATTGATCTGGAGGCTATTCTGCTGGCACCAGTCCACAAAGTCCTGGATCAGTTCTCTGTACTCTCTGTCATTGTCATCTGTGATCAGGCTGACGATGGCAGAGTCATCAGAGAACTTCTGCAGGTGGCAGGATCCTGAGCTGTACATGAAGTCTGCAGTGTAGATGGTGAAAAGGAATGGAGCCAGAACCGTTCCCTGCAGGGCCCCCATGTTGCAGACAATCATGTCAGACTCACAGTCATGAGCCCTCACATACTGTGGTCAGTTTGTGAGGTAGTCCGGTATCTAACTAGAGAGATGCTGGTCCACCCCCATGTGTACCAACTTATCCCTCAGAAACGCAGGTTGGATGATGTTGAAAGCACTAGAGAAATTAAAAAACATGACTCTCACAGTGCTCCCAGCCTTGTCCAGGTGTGAAAGAGCCCTATTCAGGAGGAAGATGACAGCATCTTCAACTCCGATGCCTGGCTGGTAGGCAAACTGAAGCGGGTCCATCGACTGGCTCACCAGAGGACGGAGATGGGTGAGCACCCGCCTCTCCGTCGTCCGTCTTCATCAGATGTGAGGTCAGTGCCACCGATCTGTAGTCCCTGAAGTCTTTTGGGCGAGATGTCTTTGGTACCAGTACCACGCAAGATGTCTTCCACAGCTGTGGCACCTTCCCCAGCTTCAGGCTCAGACCAAACATATACAGCAATATTCTGCACAGTTGGTCTGCACATGTCTTAAGCAGCCTGGAGCTAATTCCGTCTGGGCCTGCAGCCTTCCTCGCCTTGATCCTGCTGAGCTCCTTCCTCACCTGGGCTTCTGTGAGGGGCAGTATGGGATGAGGGGAGTGGGGACTAGTGTGAATTTGTAGGGGGGATGTGTTGTTGATGAGCTGTGAGCTGATGGCCGTGCAGAGAGAGGCATGGCTGGAACAACTCGCTGTGGGAGCAGAGGAGGGGGGTTGCAGCAGAGGAGACTGGTGGGGGCAGGAGTGAGCGTCTGGTCAAACCTATTAAAGAATAGATTTAAGTTATTCAGCCACCTCTGATCCCCCTCAGTCTGAGAGTTGGGCTCCTTGTGGCCAGTGATGGTTTTGAGCCCCCTCCACACACCGCTGACATTGTTCTGTCGCAGCTGGTCCTCCATCTTCTTCCTATAGCATGTCTTTCCTTCCCTGATCTTTCTTCTCAGCTCTCTCTGCATAGTTCTCAGCTCCTCCTTGTTTCCTTATTTAAAAGCTCTCTTCTTCTCTTTAAGGAGAGCCTCTATATCAGGGTTGATCCATGGCTTGTTGTTTGAGAAGCACCGTACAGTCCTGGTGGGTGCAGTGTTCTCCAAATAGAAGTTAATGTAGTCCGTTATACAGTCTGTTAAAGAGTCAATGTCCTCCCCATGGGGAGTGCACAGTTCCTCCCACACAGTTGTTTCAAAACAGTCTTTCAGAGCCTCTTCGGTCTCATCAGTCTATGTCCTCACTGTGTGGGAGACAGCTGGTTGCCTGCATACAAGGGGTTTGTACACAGGCAGGAGATGAACTAGGTTGTGATCTGATCTTCCCAAGGAGGAGGAGGGGTGCTGAGGTGTAAGCCTCCTTGGAGTTGGTATAAAATAAGTCCAGTGTTTTATTGTCTCTGGTGAGGCATGAAACGTACTGGGTGAATGTGGGCAACGTGGACGATGGAGGGGCATGGTTGAAGTCTCCAGAGATAATGAGAAGGGCATTTGGACTCTGTGTCAAAAGCTTGTTAACAACAGAGTGCAGGACATCACACGCTGCCTCACCATTAGCAGAGGGTGAGACATACGCAGCTATTGCGATAACATGCGAGAATTCCCTGGGCAGATAGAATGGCCTCATGCTAATGGCTAACAGCTCAATGTCCTTACAGCAGATCTGTTCTTTAACAGTGATGTGACTGGATTTACACCATCTGTTATTCACAAATATTGCCAGCCCTACTCCCTTTCTCTTACCACTCTCCATCATACTGTCTGCTCGTGTTAGTTGAAATCCATCCAGAGCCACGGATTTCAACTAACACGATAGCCATGTCTCCGTAAACACCATGATGCTAGCCTCCCGGTATTCTGGGCCTGGGCACCATCTGAGCGGGATGCCTTCGTAGAGCGGCTGACTTGAAATGTATCCGCTTGGAAGAAGCTCCACCAGAGGGACACCGAAGGCCTATGAGATCGGCTTCAGCACCAGGAGCAAAGGAG
>JABJVR010008471.1:0-10620 GCA_025773905.1 Chitala chitala | reverse complement strand
GTGAGTGAGTGAGTGAGTGAGTGAGTGAGTGAGTGAGTGAGTGAGTGAGTGAGTGAGTGAGTGAGTGAGTGAGTGATCATGCAACTCGTGAAAACGTTTGAGTGGAAATCGCACTTGCTCTCAAAGTTTACTTTTGCTTTTAGTTAGTTCTGCTCGTCTTGATGACTTTTTTTCGACGCCGTATGCAGTAGTGAAAGTTCAGTTTTTTGGAAGAGAGGAAGAGCGCTTTAGAGTGGCACTTCGTCGCGTAAGGGGAATCTTCTCAGCTGCTTTCACATTTGGCTCTCGGGTTCAGCCTCGCTTCCTGTGTTGGGGACGCAGAGTAAACGTTGAGCTGAGCCTGGAGTATGACTGGCTGAGCCTGTCCGCTTCACGTGTGCCGTTCGTCTTGTCGTTGCAGCATGAGGAAAGTGTGCCATTTTGATGAATGTCTGCTGTGGTGTTTAAAATCCTATGAAAAATGCATCATGCCATTTAAACATTGTAGAAGTTTATCCCACTTTTGTTTCCTGTTACAGGCCTAGTGATGAATTACCCTCTGCAAGGGTACAACAGCAAAGACGTGTGTGTGATGTGTTCTGTAACGTGTTCCCTCCACCTCTCTCCTCAGCTCTTTGTTTAACCTCCGAGAAAGTGAGAGGTCCCTGTCACTGCAGCCGCCCACGCTGGCGTTTGGACCACAGTAAGTACCCACACGCGGCACTGTGCGAGATTGTGTCCTCCAGCAGAAACGCTGTCCTGCTATTCTTCTCACGGACGTGCAGACTGCCTTTTAGTAATGGCATAATGTGTGAGTTTCATTTGAATAAAATGAAATGTTTGAATAAAAAATGTGTGCAAACTGGCCTTGTGGCTTTCAATTCATCAGTAAATTTGAGTGATTTTTAAATTTGATATATTTTTTTTTTGGGGAGTGAGATGCTTGGTGTTTATGGAAAATAAACACAACATTCAAAAGTAATGAAACAAGGATTAGGTGAACAAGCTGTTGGTTCTCCACAGAACTTTGTTGCAGTCTAAGGAAGCTTTTGTAACAGCACGATATGACATTGCCTGCCGTGGCAAACTGCGCTTTCGGTGTCCTGAATCACTTTTGGCTGGACTGAAGGGTGGGTCTTGCCCAAAACCTGCCACTGAGCTACTTGGGGACGCCGCTGCCGGCAGCAGCTCTGTTGTCCAAACACCTCACGGTAATATCTGTAGAGCCCGTTCTGTGCTCAGCCTTGTTTAAGGGAATAAAAACACACAGCGCTGTTTAAAATAAATGCAATCCTTTTACCAAACTTGGCAGCTGCAGCGTGTCAGGGTGAGCTCCCAAAGCAGCATCCACACGGTGATGGTCTGTGTCTCATAAAATGCAGGCCTTTAAAACGCTCCTCATCACGTAGCCAGGGACAACCAAATAAGGCAAGCATTTTTAAACTGGCAGTAGACGTGGTGAGGTCTTTCACATGTTCAAATCCTCTCCGTCTGCTTCTGGGTTCCTGAAATGACCAGGGCAGCAGATATGTGGATTATTTGCTTGCGGTGTTACTATGTAAATAAAAACCGTTGCGCACACGCGCGCGCGCACACAGATGGAGCACAGAGGAATGTTGAAAGGGGGATTTTTCTGTGGTGTTTGTTTAAAGTTTATTTTTATTTCCTGGTGCAGTGGTGATGTGAGACAGTGGGCCCAGATAACCATGGTAGTCTAGTGTCCACATTTTGGAGAAGTGGCCGTGCCAGTCTCCATGGCAGCACCTCCCATCAAAACGCAAGGCCTTTTTTTGACACGGGCACTAGCAGACCACTTCTGCTGTGCAGTTTTAAAGCCGCTTTCGTGCTAATCGTACAGAAGCAAGCGGCTGGCAGTCCTTCCTTCCACAGGGTACTCTGCTTCTCAAACAGCGTCTACATCTCATGTTTGACTTAAACGCACGGACACAGAAAGCAGGAGCAGAAAGGGTGATATACTTAATTTTTTGTTTTCTTCTTTTAACCAAAATGAGCACCTGTTATAAACTGACAATCTTCCATCTCAGTTAACACCATTCAGTTGTCACTTTGATGTGGGTGACAAGACAAAAAAAAAAAAGAATACACCACATAACGGATGCAGGTAGTTTGTACGGAGTTAAATGTCAACAGTCCCCCCCCCCTCCGCCCTTCTTTCGGCTATTTCACTTACAGATGTTTTCCATATTGCACTTCTGTGTTTTTTCTAAACGATCTCCTGTCCTTTGTCTGGCCGTGCCAACTGTTTTATTATTTTATTTTTGTTTTTAAACTGACATTTCATAAACGCTTAACAGGCCCGCCTGCCGTTTCCTGCCGCAGGTCCACGCTCGGCCCTGCATGTGACCGCACACGTCTCGACGACACATTTCTCTGAAGTGAGCGTGTGCCTCCTCCTGTTCACACAGGCCGCTAGGACTGCCGCGCGCCGAAGCGATACACGTGCGCAACCCGAGCGAGGAGGTGCCCGTCACGCTGCTGTCCGTGTTTACCTCCAGCACACACTTTCACGTGCCGTCGTTCCATAAGAGGGTGAGTGTGTGTCTGTGTTGTGTTGATGTCAGGGCTGTAATGGCGAAAACCAGCAGTGTGAATGTGATTTATGACCATTATTGGTAACTAATAATATTGTTTTGCTAAGGGTTTGAACTTAGAAAAGGCTGTTGTAGGGTCATGGTGGAGTTTAGCTCACTGTCTTTGTGAGGGTCTTTCCCCATGGTTTCCTCTGTCTTTTTGTCTGTTTTTTTAACTCAGGTCATTCCGCCCCGGGGGCAGGCGTCATTTAAACTAATTTTCTTTCCCACGGAGGAAGGCGTTATGGAGAGTACCTTATTTATAAACACAACCTCGTATGGTGTTCTCTCGTACCAGGTGAGCACGAGATGGCATAGGCGGGGCAGGCTTGGGGCATTGGTGCTGTAGACCGCGGCTTCCCGGTGTGACGGTTATAAACGTGCCGTGCCCCTTTACGATGTCTCTGCTTGTTGTCTTTCGTATGTTCTTATGTCCTGTCTGAGCTTGTGACTTATACAAGTTAGCTCTAGTTGGTAAACGTGTGCTAATGTTTTATTTGTGCGCTGCGTGTTAATTTGGCTGGCTTTTGTGATTTTTATCTTTCAGGTGTCTGGAGTTGGGATTAAAAATAGCGTGTTAAGTGAAGCCCAGGCCAAGAACAGCGTGCTGGTTTTCCCACACATACAGAGTATTAAGCTAACACAAACTCAGGTACGTGTCTCTTGGCCATTACCCCCAGGTAGTGTCCCCTGTGGTGCAGTTGGGTACAGTGCTGAGCAGGATTTAGGTCCGTTTTGAGACACGGGCCTGACATGTGATATCCAGCGCCAGCTGTGCCCTGGCACAGTGCCAGTGTCGACAATGAGACAGCTGTGGGATGGAGATGGGCATTCTCTGAAGTGTGCTGATGAAGGAGTGAAAAAACACAGGAGGGTAGAAGGAGGAAGTTGAGCGTTTTACTGGCAGATCAGGGGCTCTGCACCCAAAACTGAGATCTGTTAAATAAGGTTTGCTGTCTCAGGTTGTCTGTCTTGGCCTCTGTTCCACTAATGGTTCTGAGCTGCAGTCTGAGAGGAGGGATTTGTTTCAGCTACCCTCTCACTAGATGCACTCCATTTTTACATTACGTTGGGGATGAGTGGTTTACCGTGGGGACAAGTTCAGATTTGGGCATTGTTTGGGTTGTACAATACTGTTTTGAATTGGTTGGTCTTCAGCAACAGTGGTAATGCCAATGTGTTAGTGTGTGATTAGCCTTTAGCCAATGCATCGTGTCACAAGTCACTGCACATATTTGAATGGTACTGAAATGGGGAAGTAAACAATTTGCAGTAAATGGTTAAGGTTTCTAATAGATGATTTGTTTTTTTTTTTTGTCTTGTCACAGGGCGATGCCTCTAACGTCACTATCCTGGGCTTGCTGCTGGAGTCTACTCTGCCCAAAAATTTTCGTGACCATCCTCAGGTACAGGGGGAAAAAACTTAGAGAAGAGTTGGTCCTGAAAGACATGTGTCAAACTTGTCCCTAAAGGTGCAAATGCTGTCACAGTTGTGTGTGGACCAGGGTACATCGTCATGTCAGTTACTGTGATTAAGAGTCTTTTAATAGGATGGGTGGAGTGTTTTCTTTGGGTGCTGCCTTTGTTTGTACATGGAAATGTTTGCCCTCAGCAGCAAAACCCGTGACCCTGTTTGTTGGCTTAAGTTCCTACGAAAGGAGTCCCTTAGCACCCCTGATCTTAACATGCGTGTTCTGTGCAACATGTACATTTACACACATTTAGGCAGCTCTTTAGTGATCAGGCTTTTTATTGAAGCCTTAAATATCCTTGCATTAAATGCCACCTTCTTTGAATGCCACTGTGTCCTGTTCCTGCTTGATAATGGCTGTGAAGTCTAATCTATTTAAGGCTTGGGCCACTCCCCAACCCCCCACCATCCATGTGGTCTGTGTTAGACAGGGTCAGCATTCCGGGTCACCTCTCCGCTTCAGTAGAGATGTTTGGTGTATGCCTTGGGACAGTGGACACCCACACCCTCAGAGGTTCCTGGACCTCTCCAGCATGGCCATGCCCTGTCCCCCTTTTTCCTCATTGTGAGCCTGCCTCTCTTTCCTTCCTGTTATTTCCCAGGGGTCCTGCTTTCAGAAGGAGGAGATGCTGGTGGCTCAGATCAGCCTGTCGGAGAAGGGGGGAGAGAAACACGCCGATCTGGAGAGGCTAAAGCCTTACGTCATAGAGAACATCGTGGTGCTGTTCGTTGTCCCCGCAGGAGCGAGCGGTTTGAGTAAGTGCGGTTGGCTGTAGTGCGCCACAATCTCACGCCGTCACACTACATGTCCCACACCGACCGAAACAAAGATCAGTGTTACCCTGGGTACCACGGAAAAGTGGCCGCTGAATTTGGACCTTATAGTTGAGGTTGAACTGGGGATGTGTCCAGCAGTACATTTTTACTGTTTTAGGAATGACGCGATGGTGAGATCAGTGTTGTGGCTGTCATGTCAAAGAGGGCTGCTACAGCATGAGTTCAGCATGTCGGCCCAGTTGATGCTCAGATGTAAAGCCCATAGGAACCCGCAGCACCTGCCTCAGGTTTTCCTGGAAGTGGATCAACTGAGAATCCACGGGCAGAGTATTTATACCGGTGCTCCTGCATTGGGGTTAGTTTTGGGACATGTCCTAATTGCACGAACACCGCTGCCGGTCTTCACTGTTGTCCGTATGCGGTTGCGGTGCAGTGTGGGTCATCAGGTGATGACAACTGGCATTGGTGCAGCAGCGGTCAGCGTCATGTCGAGGGCCTCTGCACAGCTCCTGGCACTCGACCATACTGTCAAAAAGGGTGTGGGCACGCATGGAGATGCCACCACCCCTCTAGCTTGTGTGACACTCACTTGGGTGCAGCCGTGGTCTGATAGTGCATGGGCTGGGGGGCCAGGGTCTCACAGGGTCTGTGGTAACACCCTTCTCTCCTGTCCTGAGCTGGGAGTAACACTAGATCACAGGGTGTCAGCAAACCCTTTTCGTGTGGGTGGGGTACGCAAGGCTCACCCTCTGTAGTCTCATTCATGAGCATAACACACATGCTTATTCTCCCAGAGCGCCATCTATAGTCAAACATTGCCGGAATAATGGAGATCTTTGTGTGTACAGTAAGGAAAGAAATGTTTGAATTTCATTTTAATTTCTCCTTCTTTTTATACAGGAGTGCCAAAGATAAAAATATACATGTTAAATTCAGGAATGAAAAAGTTATTTGTGAAGGTAAGACGGGTGTGTGTGCCGAGGTGGGAGGGTAGCACCAGCAATCCTGCTTCTGAACTTTGATGACATCATAAGTTCTTTCTTTCTAGGAAATCCAGCTCTTTTCCCAAGCGGAAAGCATTGTAGAGTTGAAGCAGGTTCTGCTGAGAGCAGCCGGGGCAAACTTCACCCAAGTGGCTTCTTTAGTCTGCAAGGGTGAGTGTGCCACTCTGTCCTGCGCAGCACGTGCACAGGCAGGGCAGGTGCCGCATGTTGGCCAAGTGTGCCACGCAGATGGCTTCCCTGCACTTGTGCTCATCTGGGCATCTCTCCGCCGCCTGTTTCAGGGCCCTTTCCTGCCAGCGGTAGGAAGTGTTTCTGGCAGGTCTACCTGCAGATACTGCAGAACTACACTGCGAGAACCCCCACAGCTTTCAGTGTGCTGCACAGGTACTGCTGCCTGCCCCTTTATTTTCTCTACCCTTAATAAGATGTTTTTGTGTAAATGCTGTAGACTTTTGTTGTAGCAGCCTAATGGAGAGGATATATATATATTTTTTTTTTGCAGAACACTAGGAGACGGGTCTCCTCTCCTGTTTCACGTCAAGCAGAACAGACCAGACCATGTCGACCTTTGGGTAACCAGCCGATTGAATTTCAGCTTCCTCGTGAACAATGTCACGATGGCACAAGAAGCCAGCGGCTTGTTTCAGGTGAGATTTCAATGCACCCATGCCAACATTGTGTAGAAGCATTAACCTCGACTTACTGACCACTGAACCTAAATAATGAGGAAAGGCAGAGATTTCTGAATGAATGAGTAGCGCATACACCATGATAACTTTACGAGGATCTGTGTATTTTTAAATTTATTTTTAATTAGCGTTGTAAAATTTTTTTTTTACATTATGTATTATTCATTTGGTAGACACCTTTATCCAAAGCGAATTAGAATGAATATTATTATTATTATATATTATTAGAATGAATAAGAGCAAATGTGCATGTCAAAAAACTAGGTCTAACAATATCAGAAAATCTAAGTTCTGTCCTATACTCAAAGTGCACACAATTAAGTCAAGTTATTCTCACACAAGTCATACAATCATACAAAAAAGGAACCCATGTCAAATGACCTGCTGCTTTTATTACTTAAACACACTTTTTACGTAAAACGCACACCTAAGAGTGCGCAGAGCCTGTTAGCACAGGCATCGCTGATGTGTACAGAGAGCACCGATGCTGGTCTTCCTCCCCAAATAGGACAGTTATCTCCTGGCGATGTCACGGGTTCTTTCTGCTCAGGTGTTGCACGATTTTATGTGGTACTTTTTTTTTTTTGTTTTTTTTCTTTGCATGTTTTTCATGTCGGCTGACTGAGGGCCTTTGCGTGGGCAGAGCTGCCCCTTGTTGTAATTTAACGACGCTGCACCGTGTTTAGGTGGTGAACTTCAGCGGGCCCCTTGACGTGCACGCGGGATGCTGGAAGATCCTCTCGCTGCAGCTGCTCCGCCGAACGCTGCCCGTCAACGTGGTGACAGCTGCCGTGCTGGCCACCAGCCTGGGCATCTCGCTACAGCTTCCACTCTACTTCCACTCTTCCCCCGCAAAGGTGATGCCTTCCTGATCTCTTCTGTCCTCATGCGATACTCCTGCTGTCTGGTGGTGTGTAGCTTCATCAAAAGCACCATCTATTCAGTATGTCTTACACAATTTAAAAGTGTGAGGCTGTAACATGACCTTTGGAAACTAGAATTTAAAGGCACCTCGCTAAAAGGTACAACAGCAGTGCCTGAGGCTTGTAGTCCTTGTTGATGGGTAGGACTTCTGCTGGGACTTGAAGCAGCAGGCTGTTGGTGACACACGAGGATCTGAAGCCACTGTGCTGTGTTACGGTCCATACGGTCCTCTGACTTGAGACCTTTCTACCTGTCCTCAGTGGGCCTGGCCTCATTCCTCAAGTGCACGGTGACCAGTTTTCCAGCTGTCCAGGTGGGTTTGAGCATGACCCTTAAATGTCTTTTTTTTTTTTTTCCTCCTCCCAGCAGGGTGATGTAGTCTTTGAGGCCAGTGGGGAGTGCGGACGGCCCTGCAAGCTGAGGATGTCTGAATCCGGTGAGGAATCTGGGAAGTGCCTTTCCTGTCATGGTGACCCTAAAAACAACACTGACTGGGATGCCCCCTGACCTGTCCCCACAGGGCGCCTGCGCTGGCAGCGCTCCTTCTCAGATTCGTCCTCGTCCTGGCAGACGGACAGCAGCCTGGCATCTGAGCTTTGTGCCCGTTGGCGGAGTCAAAAGAAGCGGGTTAGCTGCAGGTGAGAAGCATTTCAGAGGGGGGGGCTTGGGTACTTTGCTGGAGATGTTTAAAGGACAGTGGAGGGGGGTGGACAGGTGGCTGAGTGTGCTGCTTGTTTCGCTTTTGATCGGTGAAGCTGGCCGCGCCTTCCGGTGAAGAGCAGCACACCGCTGGACTTTGCTGCCAGTCCCATCAACGAGAGCAAGGTACGAGAATGTTTTTACGTCTTCATTTTTTGGACTGTTTGCCATGTGTCTTTGTTACGGTCATCGTTGATTATTTGTTATAATAATAGTTTTTTTTTTTTTTTTTTTTTTTTTTTTACGAGCCCTTTTTGGTGATGTAAAATGCGTGAACGTGGTTAAGACGCTGGGTGCTGATGTGTGATGCAGGTGAAGTTCTTCACATTGAAGAATCCCTCGTCCCACCCCGTCTCTGTGGAGCTGAGACCTCTGGCCGCATATGCAGCCCCCCTGGAGGCCCTGGACCTCCTTACCAAGTGGTTCAATATTAGTCCGCTGGCTGTCAATGTGTCCACAACTGAGTTCTCTTTGCTGAAAGAAAAGGATCAGGTGAGCTCATGCAATGCATTCCTTTTTTTTTTTTCTCCCCTCTCATACACCCACGTTCATCTGTCTTTCATGTGCCCCATCCATCTCTCACTTCCTGTCCTCTATTCTGTCATGCAACGCGTGTTGACGTGTAACGTATCCTAACGTAGACCTCTGTGTACAGGAGCAGTGGGTCCCAGGCAGAGCTGTGCGCCTCCTCCTCCAGCCCTTGGAAAGCAGGGAGGTGGGCGTGGTGTTCACGCCAAGTGAACACAAGTCCATCACCTCAGTCATTCTCATTAGGTACCTGCCTTAAGCCTGGAGCCACACCCCCTCGTCACCATGATGTAGTTAGGTTCACCGATGGCCGCAGGAGTGGATGGTTGTTAAAATGCCTTGAATTATTATTATTATATATTTTTTTTATTGCACTGTTGTGCATATAGCATGTATTAACTCTAGGAAAATACTACTCGATTTTACTAATGAAATATTCATGAAAGAAAGCGGTTTATCTGAAGCACTGTAAATTCAGCAGGCGTTCTCGCTTGTGTTTGGCCTGTTCGTGTGGTGCGCGGTGGCATGGAGAACATGATGGGCGTTCTGTGTGCCAGGAACAACCTGACTGTGTTCGACATGGTGATGGTGAAGGGCTACGGAGCCAGAGAGCTGCTACGGGTGGGGGGCAAGCTGCCCGGGCCTGGAGCCTCGCTGCGCTTCAACGTGCCCCAGTCCATGCTCATGGAGTGCAAAGATGGTGAGTGACGCGCGTGGTACCCAGGGGCGGGGGCCCGTTTCTGACATGCGTTAGATGCACGTGGGACCGGCGGGGAGTGGCAGGTGGGCGTGGTTTCTTACGAGGTTCGCGTACAGCACTGCGAACGTTCGTAGCATGCAGCTATTTGTGTCGTGCAGGCATCAGGAACAACAAGCCCCTGTTCGCCATCCGCAAGAGCTTCAAAGTGGAGAACGCGGGCGAGGTTCCCATGACGGTGGAGTCCATGAACATCAACGGCTACAAGTGCAAGGGCTTTGGCTTCGAAGTTCTCCAGTGTCGGAGCTTTCAGCTGGACTTCAACTCCTCCTCGGAAATCAACATTGTGTACGTGATGTTACCTGCGTGCATCTGTTCTGTCTCATTTACCCTGCAGTGTGTTACAGATAACAATCCACAGGCTGCTTAGAAATGAAAGCTAACGCTAGGTGGCGGGCTTACAGGGGCCACGGTAAATGTATCAGTGCTTGTCAATGGACGTCAGTGTGATGGAGGTAGGGGTGCTCTGTGAGTTCGTGATCCAGAGCTTCATCCTCTTCTCTTCCTGTGCCACCCGGGTGCAGGTTCACACCGGATTTCACTTCGTCCTGGGTGATCCGCGATATGACCCTGGTGACGTCCCGGGGCACCACGTTTCCCTTCACGCTCAACGTGACACTACCCCACCACATGCTGCCTCTCTGTGCCCAGGTGGTGCCCGGGCCTAACTGGGAGGAGACCTTCTGGCTGGTCACCATCGTTTTCACTTGGTCAGTGTTGACCGTATACAGACACACACACACACACACACACACACACATGCGCACAGTACTGTTCCCGCATTTGACCTGTCCTTGCTTATGTATGCAGGTCAAGGAGGTTTCATACTTGTTCTGACATGAGTAAATATGGCAGGTTAACTACATGTCCCAGTGTTTAAAAAAAGAAGAGCTCATCAAAAGTTATGCGTTCATTAGATGGTTAAAAGTAGTGTACTACTGGTTGACAGCAGTTGTTCGTAATATGTTCTCCCGTTCAGTCCCAGAATTCCTGTAGTGACATACCTAATTTTAATACAAACAGAAAATGCTTCTAGCCATTAGCATGCGTCTTGCAATTTTAAATGCAAGGCTTCAGTTATGATATAATGGCATACCTGGAATGTGTGAGGGGGCAGGGCATCCGTGTGTGTGTGTGTGTGTGTGTGTGTGTGTGTGTGTGTGTGTCCACATTCATTTAATATTGGGTGGTGGTAAATTTT